>WEDG01000784.1:0-49767 GCA_017591395.1 Schistocephalus solidus | reverse complement strand
TCTAGAGGCCAACCCACAGCCGCAGACTGGCTAGTGACATTGAGTTGCATTTCTGACAAAAGAAAATGGAGACTTGAATAGTCAGACATACCCATCCCCAACCATACAGTGCTCGACATTGCGAAGATTTTGGATTGAGGGCGATGGCTTGCCGGTTTTGATTATGCACATTTATAATGTTAGTTTGGCGCTCGTGCTGTTTTACTGGACTTGCTGGTGACAGACAACCATAAATTCGTACAACAAGAAGTGGGGCTGTAGTTTGATCAATGATTTTTCCCTATAAACAACCCACAGATATGCTACATAAACTTCATTTATGTTAATTCTTACTTTTTTGTAGAATCCACGAATTGCTGACATAATTATATATCTGTACGATATAAGGGCAAAGATCGTCGTGGCTTCCCTGGCTATAAGAGGTTTTTACCATTTTGCGCCTGCTAAAAGGCACTCAAAAGCCCTATCGGTTTTTGAATTTGATGATTGACTTTTTATTTGTTATTTTATATCTCCTTAAACGCTAGAAAAAAACTTTATTAGCCATTCACCTTAATTCGAGTTAATTCTTACATTTTCGTGGGATCTGAGGCTTTCATTGACAATTAATTAAAAATTCTATGAATTCTATGAATGCAAATATGGCAAGAATAAGGCATATTCGTTCAAAAATAATAAATAAAATAATGATAATAAATAAACAAAAATGAATAATAAGCAATAAATAAATAATAAATAAGCAAAATAAAAATAAATAAATAAACAAAATAGATGAGTAAAATAATTTATAAATAAATAAATAAATTATAATAAAAATTATAAAATAAAACGATAAATAAGTAAACAAAATAAATAATACCAAAAATAAAGTAATAAATACATAATTACTAATAAATAAAAAAACAAAATAAATAAATAATGAGTAAATAAATAAAAATGAAAAATAAATAAAGTAACAAAATAAATGGTAAAAACAAGTAAATAATAAATAAATAAAATAATAAATAAAATAAATAGAATTATGAAATACAAATAATAATAATAAACAATAATAATAAACAAATAATAATACAAATAATAATAAATAATAATAATAATCATAAAGAACTTTTTATAAATAAAAATATATTTTATAATAATAATAATAATAATAATAAATAAACAAACAAATGAATAATAAACAACAAAATAAATGAATAGTACTAAATAAAATAAATCAATAATAAAAAAAGTAAACAAAATAAATAATTAATAACAAAATAAATAAAATAAAAATAAATTAATAAATAATAATAAACAATAAATAAAACAAACAAAAATAAATAATGACAATACATAAGTAAATAATAAATAAACAACTAATAAAAATTACAAAAATAAATAAATAATAATAAATTGTAAATAAATCACTAAATAATAAATAATAATAAAAATAAAATAATAAAAATACAAAATACAAAAATAAATGATAATAAAGTTGCATTCCCGTTAGCTCTGTAAATCGACGAACGCCTTTCTTTTTTGTTATTAAAAATATGCCATTAGCTCAATTTTAATTTCTTCTTTTGACGGAAAGTCTAGTGAAATCGAAGGCTCTTCTTATTTCGCGATTACATGTTTTTGCATTTTACATGTGATTTAAGCATTTTCGTTCATAGGAAATCCAAATAAATCAATTAAAATGCACTGATTCCTTTCGTTTCAGAAATGTTGGTATTTCTTTCGTTTTTGCAATAAAAGGCGACCATTAAACTGTTATCTCGTCAAATATCATAGACAAACTTAATCAGTCAACTGCTGTGAATCAAGACTAAATAAAGACTTTCGTTTCAAAAATAGTTTTATTACCATCGGTTTTAAATGAATCAAATCAAAATCAAATCAAATGAAATAATAAATATGCCATTATAAACTTTAATTCTTACATGTTTGTCGAACCTGATGCTTTCTTTACAATTTATTCAACAAATGAACGCAATTAACTGACAAAGCCTGGCTTTTCTCATTTTATAATCGCAAGATTCGACATTTTACTCATAAAGAGGCACATTCCTACATTTAATGACTCGCAAAGTCCAAATAAATAACTAAAACGCTGCCTCATTTGGCTTAAAAAAAAAGTTGCATTGCCGCCGGTTTTGTATATGAGTAATTAATAATCTCTTTATCTATTATAAACTTTGTTATCTAATTGACCCCAATTAAGGTTAATTTTTAAGTTTGTGGCTTTCTTTGACAATTTATTTAACAAATGAACGCTATAAGCTTAAATTAGACAACATCTGGCTATTCTGGCTTCTCTCAATAAATAATGGTATTTGACATTTTACTCGTAAATAAGGCACATTCCTACATTGAATGGCACGCAAAGTTTAAATAAATTAACTAAATAATGCTGCCCCCTTTCACTTCAAAAATAAGTTTGCATTCCCGTCTGTTTTGTATTTGAGGAGCGTCTTTAGTTTTTATTAATTATCTCATTAAACGAACTAAATTTCATACCTAATTGACTTTTATCTAAGTTCTGTTACATGTTTGAGGAATCCGAGGCTTTCTCTGACAAATGACAAACGACAATACCTGGCTATCCTGGCTCCTCTCATTAAACAATGGCATTTGACATTTAACTCGTAAATAAGGCACATTCCTACATTGAATGGCACGCAAAAGTTCAAATAAATTAACTAAAAAGGCTGCGCATTTTCGCTTCGCAAAAAGGTTGCGTTCCCGTCCGTTTTGCATTTTGAGGAGCGCCTTTTATTTTTATTAAATAAAATCTTTAAAAAGCACTACACATATATCATTATAAACTTTATCAGCTCATTGAACTCAATTAAGGTTAATTCTTGCGTTTGTGGAATCCCGGGCTTTTTTTAAATATTTATTAAACAAATGAACGCTTAAAGCGCAAATACGACAACATCTAACCATCCTGTCTCTTCTTATTTTATAATGGCAAGATAAGACATTTTACACGTGAATAAAGCACATTCGTTTTTTCAAAGGCACACAAAGTTTAAATAAATAACGAAAAACGCTGCCTTCAAAAACGAAAATGCATTCCCGTCCGTTTTGAATTAGAGGAGCGCCTTTAGTTCATATTTAATATCTCTCTAAACGAACTAAATTTCATACCTCGTTGACTTCTATCTCAGTTGTGGAATCCGAGGCTTTCTTTGACAAATGACAAATGACATCTGGCTATCCTGGCTCCCCTCATTTAATAATATCATTGGACATTTTACTCGTAAATAAGACACATTCCTACATTTAGTGGCACGCAAAGTTAAAAAAAATCAACTAAAAAACGATGCCGCTTTTCGCTTCAAAAATGAGGTTGCATTTTCGTCCGTTTTGCATTTGAGGAGCGCCTTTTATTTTTTATTAAGTCTTTAAAAGAACTAAACAAATATCATTATTAACTTTATTAGCTCATTGACCTCAATTTAGGTTAATTCTTGCGTTTGTGGAATCCTGGGCTTTCTTTGAATAATTGTTCAACAAATACGACAACACCTGGCTATCCTGGCCCTTATTTTTTAATAATGACAAGATTAGACATTATACGCGTGAATAAAGCACATTTGTTGTTTCTTAGGCACGCAAAGTTCCAATAAATAACTAAAAAACTAAAAATGAAAATGCATTCTCGTCCGGTTTGTGTTTGAGGAGCGGCTTTAGTTTTTTATTTAATATCTCTTAAAACGAACTAAATTTCATACCCCGTTGTTGTGTTACATGTTTGCGGAATCTGAGGCTTTCTTTGAAAATACATATAACAACTACAGCACCTGGCTATCCTGGCTCCTCTCATTTGACATTTTACTCGTAGGCACATTCCTACACGCAAAATCCAAATAAATTAACAAAAAAAACCCTGCGCCTTTCGCTTCACAAAATTAGGTTGCATTCCCGTCCGTTTTGCTTTTGAGGAGCGCCTTTTATTTTTATATTTAATCTTTAAACGAACTGCACATAATTTTTATTTTTATCAGCTCATTGACATCAATTTAGGTCAATTCTTGCGTTTGTGGAATCCTGCGCTTTCTTTTTAATATTTATTTAACAAATAAACGCTAAAAGTTCAAATACGACAACATCTACTTATTTTATAATGACAAGATTAGACATTTTACACGTGAATAAAGCATATTCGTTTTTTCAAAGGCACACAAAGTTCAAATAAATAACGAAAAACGCTGCCTTCAAAAATGAAAATGCATTCCCATCCGTTTTGTATTAGAGGAGCGCCTTTAGTTTATATTAAATATCTCTCTAAACGAACAAAATGTCATACCTCGTTGATATCTATCTCAGTTGTGGAATCCGAGGCTTTCTTTGACACCTGGCATTTGACATTTTACTCGTAAATAATGCTTATACCTACATTTAATGGTACGCAAAGTTCAAATAAATTAACTAAAAAAGGCTGCGCCTTTCGCTTCGCAATAAAGGTTGCGTTCCCGTCCGTTTTGCATTTGAGGAGCGCCTTTTATTTTTTATTAAATAAATCTTTAAAAGCACTACACATATATCATTATAAACTTTATCAGCTCATTGAACTCAATTAAGGTTAATTCTTGCGTTTGTGGAATCCCGGGTTTTTTTTAAATATTTATTAAACAAATGAACGCTTGAAGCGCAAATACGACAACATCTTACCATCCTGTCTCTTCTTATTTTATAATGGCAAGATAAGACATTTTACACGTGAATAATGCATATTCGTTTTTTCAAAGGCACACAAAGTTCAAATAAATAACGAAAAACGCTGCCTTCAAAAATGAAAATGCATTCCCGTTCGTTTTGAATTAGAGGAGCGCCTTTAGTTGATATTTAATATCTCTCTAAACGAACTAAATTTCATACCTCGTTGACTTCTATCTCAGTTGTGGAATCCGAGGCTTTCTTTGACAAATGACAAATGACATCTGGCTATCCTGGCTCCCCTCATTTAATAATAGCATTGGACATTTTACTCGTAAATAAGGCACATTCCTACATTTAGTGGCATTATTAACTTTATCAGCTCATTGACCTCAATTTAGGTTAATTCTTGCGTTTGTGGAATCCTGGGCTTTCTTTGAATAATTGTTCAACAAATACGACAACACCTGGCTATCCTGGCCCTTATTTTTTAATAATGGCAAGATTAGACATTATACGCGTGAATAAAGCACATTTGTTGTTTCTTAGGCACGCAAAGTTCCAATAAATAACTAAAAAACTAAAAATGAAAATGCATTCTCTTCCGGTTTGTGTTTGAGGAGCGGCTTTAGTTTTTTATTTAATATCTCTTAAAACGAACTAAATTTCATACCCCGTTGTTGTGTTACATGTTTGCGGAATCTGAGGCTTTCTTTGACAATACATATAACAAATACAGCACCTGGCTATCCTGGCTCCTCTCATTTGACATTTTACTCGTAGGCACATTCCTACACGCAAAATCCAAATAAATTAACATAATAAACCCTGCGCCTTTCGCTTCACAAAATTAGGTTGCATTCCCGTCCGTTTTGCTTTTGAGGAGCGCCTTTTATTTTTATATTTAATCTTTAAAAGAACCGCACAAATATCATTATGAACTTTATCAGCTCATTGAACTCAATTAAGGTTAATTCTTGCGTTTGTGGAATCCCGGGCTTTTTTTAAAATATTTATTAAACAAATGAACGCTTAAAGCGCAAATACGACAACATCTAACCATCCTGTCTCTTCTTATTTTATAATGGCAAGATAAGACATTTTACACGGGAATAAAGCACATTCGTTTTTTCAAAGGCACACAAAGTTCAAATAAATAACGAAAAACGCTGCCTTCAAAAATGAAAATGCATTCCCGTCCGTTTTGTATTAGAGGAGCGCCTTTAGTTCATATTTAATATCTCTCTAAACGAACAAAATTTCATACCTTGCAACGACTTTGATAGTTCAAAACGCTCTACCGACTCCCACACGAGCACTATGACTCGCCAGTTACACTTGTGTCCAAAAACAGAGTCAGCTGGGCGCTTTCCAATTTATTATAGGTATAACTCGTCTAGTTATGGCAAGGGTCTCTGTCTAGGGCCCATGGCGCAGATGTAGGCTAACTAGTGATATAGAATAGTATTACCAAAAGAGAAATAGAGACTGGATTGGGCATTTCTGGCTTTGTAGCCATCATCAGTCAGCCATAGCCATAACTAGCCATGCACAGCACGTGGCTCGACAATAGGTATAACTCGTCCAGTTGTGCCTTGCGGCTCTGACTTGGTCCCATGGGGCAGACGTAGGCTAGCCAGTGCCATATAATTGTATTGACAAAATAGAAATAGAGACTGGATTGGGCAATTCTGACTTGTAAGTCATTATCAGTCAGCCATAGCAATCCCCAGATATGCACTGCACGAGGCTCGACCTTGTGACGACTTTGCTCGTTATCCAAATTTCATCCAACTCCCACACGAGCACAATAACTCGCAAGTTTCACTTCTGTCCAAAAACAGATATCAGCTGGGCGCTTTCTGATTTATTATAGGAATAACTCGTTCAGTTATGTATAGGGGCTCTGTCTAGGGCCCACGGCACAGTTGTAGACTGGTTAGTGACATAGAATCGTATTAGCAAAATAGAAATACAGACTGGATTGGGCATTTCTGGCTTTGTAGCCATCATCAATCAGCCAAAGCTAGCCCTATACATGCACAGCACGAGGGCTTGACAATACGACGACTTTGATCGTTTTGCAACCTTCATCCAACTCCAACACGAGCACGATGACTCGCCAGTTTCGATTGGGTCTGTAAACCATGTCAGCTGGGCGCTCCCCAATATATTATTGGAAAAACCCGTGCAGTTATGCCTAGGGGCTCTGTCTTTGTCCCATGGTGCAGACGAATACTGGCCAGTGACATACAATTGCATTGACAAAAAAGATGAAGATTGGATTGGGCATTTCTGAAATTTAAGTCATTAGCAGTCAGCCATAGCCATCCCTAGCCATGCACAGCACGAGGCTCGACAATACGAAGACTTTTATCGTTATGCAATATTCATCACACTCCCACACGAGCACGATGACTCGCCATTTTCGATTGGGTCAATAAACCATGTCAGCTGGGCGCTGCCCAATATATTATAGGAAAACCTCGTGCAGTTGTGCCTAGGGGCTCTGTCTTGCGCCCACAGTGCAGAGGAATACTGACTAGTGACATAGAATCTTATTGTAAAAAGTGAAATATAGACTGGATTGGGAATTTTTGTCTTTTTTAGTCATCATCAGTCAGCGGTAGCCATCCCCAGCCATGCGCTGGACGAGGTTACAACTTGCGACGAGTTTGATCGAGGACGATGGCTATCCGGTTTTGATTGTGTATATTACAAATATCAGTTGTACTCCCCAATATATTATAGTGATAAAAGGTGCGGTTGGGCTTTGGGGCTCTCTTTCTCTAGAGGCAAACCCACAGCCGCAGTCTAGCTGGTGACATTCCGACAAAGGAAATGGGGACTAGTATAGAAATTTCTGGCTTTGTAGCCATCAACAGTCAGCGATAGCCAGCCCTAGCCATGCACAGCACAAAGCTCGATCTTGCAACGACTTTGATCGTTCAAAATGCTCTACCGACTCCCACACGAGCACTATGACTCGCCAATTTCACTTGTGTCCAAAAACAGAGTCAGCTGGGCACTTTCCAATTTATTATAGAAATAACTCGTCCAGTTATGCCAAGGGTCTCTGTCTAGGGTCCATGTCGCAGATGTAGACTATCTAGTGATAAAGAATAGTATTACCAAAAGAGAAAAGGAGACTGGATCGGGCATTTCTGGCTTTGTAGCCATCATCAGTCAGCCATAGCCATCCCTAGCCATGCACAGCACGTGGCTCGACAAAACGATGACTTTGATCCTTATGCAACCTAATCCCCTCCTACTGGAGCACGATGACTCGCCAGTTTCGAATGGGTCTATAAACCATGTGAGCTGGGCGTTCCCCAACAAATATAGGAATAACTCTTCAAGTTGGGCCTAGGGGCTCTGTCTAGGACCCACGTCGCAGTTGTAGACTGGCTAGTGAAATAGAATCGTATTACCAAAAGAGAAATAGTGTCCCGATTGGACATTTCTGGCTTTGTAGCCACCATCAGTCCCATGGGGCAGACGTATACTGGCCAATGACATAGAATCCTATTAACAAATAAATGGAGACTAGATTGAGCATTTCGGAAATTTAATTCATTATCAGTCAGCTATAGCCATCCCAAGATGTACACGGCACGAGGCTCGACCTTGTGACGACTTTGCTCGTTATCCAACCTTCATCCAACTCCCACATGAGCACGATGACTTACCAGTTTCGATTGGGTCTATAAACCATGTGAGCTGGGCGTCCCCAATATATTATAGGAATAACTCGTCCAGTTGTGTCTAGGGGCTCTGTCTTGGTCCCATGGGGCAGACGTATACTGGCCAGTGACATAGAATCGTATTAACAAATAAATGGAGACTAGATTGAGCATTTCTGAAATTTAAGTCATTATTAGTCAGCCATAGCCATCCCTAACCATGCACAGTACGAGGCTCGACAATACGACGTCTTTAATCGTTATGCAAACTTCCTCCAACTCCCACACGAGCACGATGACGTGTCAGTTTCGATTGGGTCTATTAACCATGTGAACCGGGCGTCCCCAAAATATTTTAGGAATAACCCGTCCAGTTGTGCCTTGGGGCTCTGTCTTGGTCCCATGGGACAGACGTAGGCTGGCCAGTGACATAGAATTGTATTGACAAAATAGAAATAGAGACTGGATTGGGCAATTCTGACTTTAAAGTCATTATCAGTCAGCCATAACCATCCCCAAATATGCACTGCACGAAGCCCAACCTTGTGACGACTTTGCTCGTTATCCAACCTTCATTCAACTCCCACACGAGCACGATGACTTACCAGTTTCGATTGGGTCTATAAACCATGTCAGCTGAGTGCTCCCCTGTATATTATAGGAATACCTCGTGCCGTTGTTCCTTGAGGCTCTGTTTTGTGCAAATAGGCAGACGAATACTGGCCAGTGACAAAGCATTTTATTGCAAAAAGAGAAATAGAGACTGGATTGGGCATTCATGACATTTTAGTCATCATCAGTCATCTGTAGCCATCCCAAGCCATGCGTTGGACGATGTTACAACTTGCGACGAGTTTGATCGACAATACGAAGACTTTGATCGTTATGCAACCTTCATCCAACTCCCACACGAGCACGATGACGCCAGTTTCGATTTGGTCTATAAACCATGTCAGCTGGGCACTTCCCAGTATATTATAGAAATAACCCGTGCAGTTGTGCCTAGGGGCTCTGTCTTGTGCCCACAGTGCAGAGGAATACTGGCCAGTGACATAGAATCTTATTGCAAAAATTTAAATATAGACTGGATTGGGAATTTCTGTCTTTTGTAGTCATCATCAGTCAGCGGTAGCCATCACCAGCCATGCGCTGGACGAGGTTACAACTTGCGACGAGTTTGATCGAGGACGATGGCTATCCGGTTTTGATTGTGTATATTACAAATATCAGTTGTACTCCCCAATATATTATAGTGATAAAACGTGCAGTTGGGCTTTGGGGCTCTCTCTCTAGAGGCCAACCCACAGCCGCATTCTAGCTAGTGACATTGAGTTGCATTTCCGACAAAGGAAATGGGGACTAGTAAAGAAATTTCTGGCTTTGTAGCCATCAACAGTCAGCGATAGCCAACCCTAGCCATGCACAGCACAAGGCTCGACCTGCAACGACTTTGATAGTTCAAAACGCTCTACCGACTCCCACACGAGCACTATGACTCGCCAGTTACACTTTTGTCCAAAAACAGAGTCAGCTGGGCGCTTTCCAATTTATTATAGGTATAACTCGTCCAGTTATGGCAAGGGTCTCTGTCTAGGTCCCATGGGGCAGGCGTAGGCTGACCAGTGACATAGAATTGTATTGACAAAATAGAAATAGAGACTGGATTGGGCAATTCTGACTTGTAAGTCATTATCAGTCAGCCATAGCAATCCCCAGATATGCACTGCACGAGGCTCGACCTTGTGACGACTTTGCTCGTTATCCAATTTTCATCCAACCCCCCCCCACACGAGCACAATAACTCGCCAGTTTCACTTCTGTCCAAAAACAGATATCAGCTGGGCGCTTTCTGATTTATTATAGGAAATAACTCGTTCCGTTATGTATAGGGGCTCTGTCTAGGGTCCACGGCACAGTTGTAGACTGGCTAGTGACATAGAATCGTATTAGCAAAAGAGAAATATAGACTTGATTGGGCATTTCTGGCTTTGAAACCATCATCAATCAGCCATAGCCAGCCCTAGCCATGCACAGCACGAGGCTTGACAATACGACGACTTTGATCGTTATGCAACCTTCATCCAACTACCACACGAGCACAATAACTCGCAAGTTTCACTTCTGTCCAAAAACAGATATCAGCTGGGCGCTTTCTGATTTATTATAGGAATACCGCGTTCAGTTATGTATAGGGGCTCTGTCTAGGGCACACGTCGCAGTTGTAGACTGGTTAGTGACATAGAAACGTATTACCATAAGAGAAATAGTGTCCGCATTGGGCATTTTTGGCTTTGTAGCCACCATCAGTCAGCCATAGCCATCCCTAGCGATGCACAGCACGAGGCTCGACAATACGAAGACTTTGATCGTTATGCAACCTTCATCCAACTCCCACACGAGCACGATGACTCGCCAGTTTCGATTAGGTCTGTAAACCATGTGAGCCTGGCGCTCCCTTATATATTATAGGAATAACTCGTTCATTTGTGCCTAGGGGCTCTGTATTGGTCCCATTGGGCAGACGCTGACTGGCCAGTGACAGAGAATCGTATTGCCAAATTAGAAATAGAGACTGGATTGGGCATTTCTGACTTTTAAGTCATTATCAGTGAGCCATAGCCATCCCTAGCCATGCACAGCACGTGGCTCGACAATAGGTATAACTCGTCCAAATGTGCCTTGGGCTCTGACTTGGTCCCATGGGGCAGACGTAGGCTGACCAGTGCCATATGAATTGTATTGACAAAATAGAAATAGAGACTGGATTGGGCAATTCTGACTTGTAAGTCATTATCAGTCAGCCATAGCAATCCCCAGATATGCACTGCACGATGCTCGACCTTGTGACGACTTTGCTCGTTATCCAATTTTCATCCAACTCCCACACGAGCACAATAACTCGCCAGTTTCACTTCTGTCCAAAAACAGATATCAGCTGGGCGCTTTCTGATTTATTATAGGAATAACTCGTTCAGTTATGTATAGGGGCTCTGTCTAGGGTCCACGGCACAGTTGTAGACTGGCTAGTGACATAGAATCGTATTAGCAAAAGAGAAATATAGACTGGATTGGGCATTTCTGACTTTTAAGTCATTATCAGTGAGCCATAGCCATCCCTAGCCATGCACAGCATAAGGCTGGACGATTCGAAGACTTTGATCGTTACGTTACCTTCATCCAACTCCCTCACGAGCACGATGACTTAGCAGTTTCGATTGGGTCTATAAACCAGGTCAGCTGGGCGGTCCCCGATATATTATAGTAATTACCCGTGCAGTTGTGCCTAGGGGCTCTGTCTTTGTTTCACAGTGCAGAGGAATACTGGCCGGTGACAAAGAATCTAATTGCAAAAAGTGAAATATTGACTGGATTGGGCATTTCTGTCTTTTTTAGTCCTCATCAGTCAGCGGTAGCCATCCCCAGCCATGCGCTGGACGAGGTTACAACTTGCGACGAGTTTGATCGAGGACGACGGCTATCCGGTTTTGATGGTGCATATTACCAATATCAGTTGGGTGCTTCCCGATATATTATAGTGATAAAACGTGCCGTTGGGCTTTGAAACTCTCTCTCTAGAGGCCAACCCACAGCCGCATTCTAGCTAGTGACATTGAGTTGCATTTCCGAGAAAGGAAATGGGGACTAGTATAGAAATTTCTGGCTTTGTAGCAATCATCAGTCAGCCATAGCCATCCCTAGCCATGCACAGCACTTGGCTCGACAATAGGTATAACTCGTCCAGTTGTGCCTTGGGGCTCTGACTTGGTCCCATGGGGCAGACGTAGGCTGACCAGTGACATAGAATTGTATTGACAAAATAGAAATAGAGACTGGATTGGGCAATTCTGACTTGTAAGTCATTATCAGTCAGCCATAGCAATCCCCAGATATGCACTGCACGAGGCTTGACCTAGTGACGACTTTGCTCGTTATCCAATTTGCATCCAACTCCCACACGAGCACAATAACTCGCCAGTTTCACTTCTGTCCAAAAACAGATATCAGCTGGGCGCTTTCTGATTTATTATAGGAATAACTCGTTCCGTTATGTATAGGGGCTCTGTCTAGGGTCTACGGCACAGTTGTAGACTGGCTAGTGACATAGAATCGTATTAGCAAAAGAGAAATATAGACTTGATTGGGCATTTCTGGCTTTGAAACCATCATCAATCAGCCATAGCCAGCCCTAGCCATGCACAGCACGAGGCTTGACAATACGACGACTTTGATCGTTATGCAACCTTCATCCAACTACCACACGAGCACAATAACTCGCAAGTTTCACTTCTGTCCAAAAACAGATATCAGCTGGGCGCTTTCTGATTTATTATAGGAATACCGCGTTCAGTTATGTATAGGGGCTCTGTCTAGGGCACACGTCGCAGTTGTAGACTGGTTAGTGACATAGAAACGTATTACCATAAGAGAAATAGTGTCCGCATTGGGCATTTTTGGCTTTGTAGCCACCATCAGTCAGCCATAGCCATCCCTAGCGATGCACAGCACGAGGCTCGACAATACGAAGACTTTGATCGTTATGCAACCTTCATCCAACTCCCACACGAGCACGATGACTCGCCAGTTTCGATTAGGTCTGTAAACCATGTGAGCCTGGCGCTCCCTTTATATATTATAGGAATAACTCGTTCATTTGTGCCTAGGGGCTCTGTATTGGTCCCATTGGGCAGACGCTGACTGGCCAGTGACAGAGAATCGTATTGCCAAATTAGAAATAGAGACTGGATTGGGCATTTCTGACTTTTAAGTCATTATCAGTGAGCCATAGCCATCCCTAGCCATGCACAGCACGTGGCTCGACAATAGGTATAACTCGTCCAAATGTGCCTTGGGCTCTGACTTGGTCCCATGGGGCAGACGTAGGCTGACCAGTGACATAGAATTGTATTGACAAAATAGAAATAGAGACTGGATTGGGCATTTCTGGCTTTGAAACCATCATCAATCAGCCATAGCCAGCCCTAGCCATGCACTGCACGAGGCTTGACAATACGACGACTTTGATCGTTATGCAACCTTCATCCAACTACCACACGAGCACAATAACTCGCAAGTTTCACTTCTGTCCAAAAACAGATATCAGCTGGGCGCTTTCTGATTTATTATAGGAATACCGCGTTCAGTTATGTATAGGGGCTCTGTCTAGGGCACACGTCGCAGTTGTAGACTGGTTAGTGACATAGAAACGTATTACCATAAGAGAAATAGTGTCCGCATTGGGCATTTTGGCTTTGTAGCCACCATCAGTCAGCCATAGCCATCCCTAGCGATGCATGTGCACGAGGCTCGACAATACAGAAGACTTTGATCGTTATGCAACCTTCATCCAACTCCCACACGAGCACGATGACTCGCCAGTTTCGATTAGGTCTATAAACCATGGAGCCTGGCGCTCCCTTATATATTATAGGAATAACTCGTTCATTTGTGCCTAGGGGCTCTGTATTGGTCCCATTGGGCAGACGCTGACTGGCCAGTGACAGAGAATCGTATTGCCAAATAGAAATAGAGACTGGATTGGGCATTTCTGACTTTTAAGTCATTATCAGTGAGCCATAGCCATCCCTAGCCATGCACAGCATAAGGCTGGACGATTCGAAGACTTTGATCGTTACGTTACCTTCATCCAACTCCCTCACGAGCACGATGACTTAGCACGATGACTTAGCCATGCACAGCACGTGGCTCGACAATAGGTATAACTCGTCCAAATGTGCCTTGGGCTCTGACTTGGTCCCATGGGGCAGACGTAGGCTAGCCAGTGCCATATAATTGTATTGACAAAATAGAAATAGAGACTGGATTGGGCAATTCTGACTTGTAAGTCATTATCAGTCAGCCATAGCAATCCCCAGATATGCACTGCACGATGCTCGACCTTGTGACGACTTTGCTCGTTATCCAATTTTCATCCAACTCCCACACGAGCACAATAACTCGCCAGTTTCACTTCTGTCCAAAAACAGATATCAGCTGGGCGCTTTCTGATTTATTATAGGAATAACTCGTTCAGTTATGTATAGGGGCTCTGTCTAGGGTCCACGGCACAGTTGTAGACTGGCTAGTGACATAGAATCGTATTAGCAAAAGAGAAATATAGACTGGATTGGGCATTTCTGACTTTTAAGTCATTATCAGTGAGCCATAGCCATCCCTAGCCATGCACAGCATAAGGCTGGACGATTCGAAGACTTTGATCGTTACGTTACCTTCATCCAACTCCCTCACGAGCACGATGACTTAGCAGTTTCGATTGGGTCTATAAACCAGGTCAGCTGGGCGGTCCCCGATATATTATAGTAATTACCCGTGCAGTTGTGCCTAGGGGCTCTGTCTTTGTTTCACAGTGCAGAGGAATACTGGCCGGTGACAAAGAATCTAATTGCAAAAAGTGAAATATTGACTGGATTGGGCATTTCTGTCTTTTTTAGTCCTCATCAGTCAGCGGTAGCCATCCCCAGCCATGCGCTGGACGAGGTTACAACTTGCGACGAGTTTGATCGAGGACGACGGCTATCCGGTTTTGATGGTGCATATTACCAATATCAGTTGGGTGCTTCCCGATATATTATAGTGATAAAACGTGCCGTTGGGCTTTGAAACTCTCTCTAGAGGCCAACCCACAGCCGCATTCTAGCTAGTGACATTGAGTTGCATTTCCGAGAAAGGAAATGGGGACTAGTATAGAAATTTCTGGCTTTGTAGCAATCATCAGTCAGCCATAGCCATCCCTAGCCATGCACAGCACTTGGCTCGACAATAGGTATAACTCGTCCAGTTGTGCCTTGGGGCTCTGACTTGGTCCCATGGGGCAGACGTAGGCTGACCAGTGACATAGAATTGTATTGACAAAAATAGAAATAGAGACTGGATTGGGCAATTCTGACTTGTAAGTCATTATCAGTCAGCCATAGCAATCCCCAGATATGCACTGCACGAGGCTTGACCTAGTGACGACTTTGCTCGTTATCCAATTTGCATCCAACTCCCACACGAGCACAATAACTCGCCAGTTTCACTTCTGTCCAAAAACAGATATCAGCTGGGCGCTTTCTGATTTATTATAGGAATAACTCGTTCCGTTATGTATAGGGGCTCTGTCTAGGGTCTACGGCACAGTTGTAGACTGGCTAGTGACATAGAATCGTATTAGCAAAAGAGAAATATAGACTTGATTGGGCATTTCTGGCTTTGAAACCATCATCAATCAGCCATAGCCAGCCCTAGCCATGCACAGCACGAGGCTTGACAATACGACGACTTTGATCGTTATGCAACCTTCATCCAACTACCACACGAGCACAATAACTCGCAAGTTTCACTTCTGTCCAAAAAAACAGATATCAGCTGGGCGCTTTCTGATTTATTATAGGAATACCGCGTTCAGTTATGTATAGGGGCTCTGTCTAGGGCACACGTCGCAGTTGTAGACTGGTTAGTGACATAGAAACGTATTACCATAAGAGAAATAGTGTCCGCATTGGGCATTTTTGGCTTTGTAGCCACCATCAGTCAGCCATAGCCATCCCTAGCGATGCACAGCACGAGGCTCGACAATACGAAGACTTTGATCGTTATGCAACCTTCATCCAACTCCCACACGAGCACGATGACTCGCCAGTTTCGATTAGGTCTGTAAACCATGTGAGCCTGGCGCTCCCTTATATATTATAGGAATAACTCGTTCATTTGTGCCTAGGGGCTCTGTATTGGTCCTATTGGGCAGACGCTGACTGGCCAGTGACAGAGAATCGTATTGCCAAATTAGAAATAGAGACTGGATTGGGCATTTCTGACTTTTAAGTCATTATCAGTGAGCCATAGCCATCCCTAGCCATGCACAGCACGTGGCTCGACAATAGGTATAACTCGTCCAAATGTGCCTTTGGGCTCTGACTTGGTCCCATGGGGCAGACGTAGGCTGACCAGTGACATAGAATTGTATTGACAAAATAGAAATAGAGACTGGATTGGGCATTTCTGGCTTTGAAACCATCATCAATCAGCCATAGCCAGCCCTAGCCATGCACAGCACGAGGCTTGACAATACGACGACTTTGATCGTTATGCAACCTTCATCCAACTACCACACGAGCACAATAACTCGCAAGTTTCACTTCTGTCCAAAAACAGATATCAGCTGGGCGCTTTCTGATTTATTATAGGAATACCGCGTTCAGTTATGTATAGGGGGCTCTGTCTAGGCACACGTCGCAGTTGTAGACTGGTTAGTGACATAGAAACGTATTACCATAAGAGAAATAGTGTCCGCATTGGGCATTTTTGGCTTTGTAGCCACCATCAGTCAGCCATAGCCATCCCTAGCGATGCACAGCACGAGGCTCGACAATACGAAGACTTTGATCGTTATGCAACCTTCATCCAACTCCCACACGAGCACGATGACTCGCCAGTTTCGATTAGGGTCTGTAAACCATGTCAGCCTGGCGCTCCCTTATATATTATAGGAATAACTCGTTCATTTGTGCCTAGGGGCTCTGTATTGGTCCCATTGGGCAGACGCTGACTGGCCAGTGACAGAGAATCGTATTGCCAAATTAGAAATAGAGACTGGATTGGGCATTTCTGACTTTTAAGTCATTATCAGTGAGCCATAGCCATCCCTAGCCATGCACAGCATAAGGCTGGACGATTCGAAGACTTTGATCGTTACGTTACCTTCATCCAACTCCCTCACGAGCACGATGACTTAGCACGATGACTTAGCCATGCACAGCACGTGGCTCGACAATAGGTATAACTCGTCCAAATGTGCCTTGGGCTCTGACTTGGTCCCATGGGGCAGACGTAGGCTGACCAGTGACATATAATTGTTTTGACAAAATAGAAATAGAGACTGGATTGGGCAATTCTGACTTGTAAGTCATTATCAGTCAGCCATAGCAATCCCCAGATATGCACTGCACGATGCTCGACCTTGTGACGACTTTGCTCGTTATCCAATTTTCATCCAACTCCCACACGAGCACAATAACTCGCCAGTTTCACTTCTGTCCAAAAAAACAGATATCAGCTGGGCGCTTTCTGATTTATTATAGGAATAACTCGTTCAGTTATGTATAGGGGCTCTGTCTAGGGTCCACGGCACAGTTGTAGACTGGCTAGTGACATAGAATCGTATTAGCAAAAGAGAAATATAGACTGGATTGGGCATTTCTGACTTTTAAGTCATTATCAGTGAGCCATAGCCATCCCTAGCCATGCACAGCATAAGGCTGGACGATTCGAAGACTTTGATCGTTACGTTACCTTCATCCAACTCCCTCACGAGCACGATGACTTAGCAGTTTCGATTGGGTCTATAAACCAGGTCAGCTGGGCGGTCCCCGATATATTATAGTAATTACCCGTGCAGTTGTGCCTAGGGGCTCTGTCTTTGTTTCAGAGTGCAGAGGAATACTGGCCGGTGACAAAGAATCTTAATTGCAAAAAGTGAAATATTGACTGGATTGGGCATTTCTGTCTTTTTTAGTCCTCATCAGTCAGCGGTTGCCATCCCCAGCCATGCGCTGGACGAGGTTACAACTTGCGACGAGTTTGATCGAGGACGACGGCTATCCGGTTTTGATGGTGCATATTACCAATATCAGTTGGGTGCTTCCCCGATATATTATAGTGATAAAACGTGCCGTTGGGCTTTGAAACTCTCTCTCTAGAGGCCAACCCACAGCCGCAGACTGGCTAGTGACATTGAGTTGCATTTCTGACAAAGAAAATGGAGACTTGAATAGTCAGACATACCCATCCCCAGCCATGCAGTGCTCGACATTGCGAAGATTTGGATTGAGGGCGATGGCTTGCCGGTTTTGATTATGCACATTTATAATGTTAGTTTGGCGCTCGTGCTGTTTTACAGACTTGCTAGTGACAGACAACCATAATTCGTACAACAAGAAGTGAGGCTGTAGTTTGATCAATGATTTTTCCCTATAAACAACCCACAGATATGCTACATAAACTTCATTTAGTGTTAATTCTTACTTTTTTGTAGAATCCACGAATTGCTGACATAATTATATATCTGTACGATATAAGGGCAAAGATCGTCGTGGCTTCCCTGGCTATAAGAGGTTTTTACCATTTTGCGCCTGCTAAAGGCCACTCAAAGCCCTATCGGTTTTGAATTTGATGATTGACTTTTATTTGTTATTTTATATCTCCTTAAACGCTAGAAAAACTTTATTAGCCATTCACCTTAATTCGAGTTAATTCTTACATTTTCGTGGGATCTGAGGCTTTCATTGACAATTAATTAAAAATTCTATGAATTCTATGAATGCAAATATGGCAAGAATAAGGCATATTCGTTCAAAAAAATAATAAATAAAATAATGATAATAATTTCAAACAAAAAAATGAATAATAAGCAATAAATAAATAATAAATAAGTAAATAAAAAAATAAATAAATAAACAAAATAGATAGTAAATAATTTATAAATAAATAAATAAATTATAATAAAAAAATTATAAAAATAAAACGATAAATAAGTAAACAAAATAAATAATATCAAAAAAATAAAGTAATAAATACATAATTACTAATAAATAAAAAAACAAAAATAAATAAATAATGAGTAAATAAATAAAAATGAAAAATAAATAAAGTAACAAAAATAAATAGTAAAAAAACAAGTAAATAATAAATAAAATAAATAATAAATAAAATAAATAAATTATGAAATACAAATAATAATAATAAACAATAATAATAAACAAATAATAATACAAATAATAATAAATAATAATAATCATAAAGAACTTTTTATAAATAAAAATATATTTATAATAATAATAATAATAATAATAATAAATAAACAAACAAATGAATAATAAACAACAAATAAAATGAATAGTACTAAATAAATAAATCAATAATAAAAAAGTAAACAAAATAAATAATTAATAACAAATAAATAAAATAAAAAATAAATTAATAAATAATAATAAACAATAAATAAACAAACAAAATAAATAATGACAATACATAAGTAAATAATAAATAAACAACTAATAAAATTACAAAATAAATAAATAATAATAAATTGTAAATAAATCACTAAATAATAAATAATAATAAAAATAAAATAATAAAAATACAAAATACAAAAATAAATGATAATAAAGTTGCATTCCCGTTAGCTCTGTAAATCGACGAACGCCTTTCTTTTTTGTTATTAAAAAAATATGCCATTAGCTCAATTTTTAATTTCTTCTTTTGACGGAAAGTCTAGTGAAATCGAAGGCTCTTCTTATTTCGCGATTACATGTTTTTGCATTTTACATGTGATTTAAGCATTTTCGTTCATAGGAAATCCAAATAAATCAATTAAAATGCACTGATTCCTTTCGTTTCAGAAATGTTGGTATTTCTTTCGTTTTTGCAATAAAAGGCGACCATTAAACTGTTATCTCGTCAAATATCATAGACAAACTTAATCAGTCAACTGCTGTGAATCAAGACTAAATAAAGACTTTCGTTTCAAAAATAGTTTTATTACCATCGGTTTTAAAATGAATCAAATCAAAAATCAAATCAAATGAAATAATAAATATGCCATTATAAACTTTAATTCTTACATGTTTGTCGAACCTGATGCTTTCTTTACAATTTATTCAACAAATGAACGCAATTAACTGACAAAGCCTGGCTTTTCTCATTTTATAATCGCAAGATTCGACATTTTACTCATAAAGAGGCACATTCCTACATTTAATGACTCGCAAAGTCCAAATAAATAACTAAAACGCTGCCTCATTTGGCTTAAAAAAAAAGTTGCATTGCCGCCGGTTTTGTATATGAGTAATTAATAATCTCTTTATCTATTATAAACTTTGTTATCTAATTGACCCCAATTAAGGTTAATTTTTAAGTTTGTGGCTTTCTTTGACAATTTATTTTAACAAAATGAACGCTATAAGCTTAAATTAGACAACATCTGGCTATTCTGGCTTCTCTCAATAAATAATGGTATTTGACATTTTTACTCGTAAATAAGGCACATTCCTACATTGAATGGCACGCAAAGTTTAAATAAATTAACTAAATAATGCTGCCCCCTTTTCACTTCAAAAATAAGTTTGCATTCCCATCTGTTTTTTGTATTTGAGGAGCGTCTTTAGTTTTTTATTAATTATCTCATTAAACGAACTAAATTTCATACCTAATTGACTTTTATCTAAGTTCTGTTACATGTTTGAGGAATCCGAGGCTTTCTCTGACAAATGACAAACGACAATACCTGGCTATCCTGGCTCCTCTCATTAAACAATGGCATTTGACATTTAACTCGTAAATAAGGCACATTCCTACATTGAATGGCACGCAAAGTTCAAATAAATTAACTAAAAAAGGCTGCGCATTTCGCTTCGCAAAAAAGGTTGCGTTCCCGTCCGTTTTGCATTTGAGGAGCGCCTTTTATTTTTTATTAAATAAATCTTTAAAAGCACTACACATATATCATTATAAACTTTATCAGCTCATTGAACTCAATTAAGGTTAATTCTTGCGTTTGTGGAATCCCGGGCTTTTTTTAAATATTTATTAAACAAATGAACGCTTAAAGCGCAAATACGACAACATCTAACCATCCTGTCTCTTCTTATTTTATAATGGCAAGATAAGACATTTTTACACGTGAATAAAGCACATTCGTTTTTCAAAGGCACACAAAGTTTAAATAAATAACGAAAAACGCTGCCTTCAAAAACGAAAATGCATTCCCGTCCGTTTTGAATTAGAGGAGCGCCTTTAGTTCATATTTAATATCTCTCTAAACGAACTAAATTTCATACCTCGTTGACTTCTATCTCAGTTGTGGAATCCGAGGGCTTTCTTTGACAAATGACAAATGACATCTGGCTATCCTGGCTCCCCTCATTTTAATAATATCATTGGACATTTTACTCGTAAATAAGACACATTCCTACATTGAATGGCACGCAAAGTTTAAATAAATTAACTAAATAATGCTGCCCCTTTTCACTTCAAAAATAAGTTTGCATTCCCGTCTGTTTTGTATTTGAGGAGCATCTTTAGTTTTTATTAATTATCTCATTAAACGAACTAAATTTCATACCTAATTGACTTTTATCTAAGTTCTGTTACATGTTTGAGGAATCCGAGGCTTTCTCTGACAAATGACAAACGACAATACCTGGCTATCCTAGCTCCTCTCATTAAACAATGGCATTTGACATTTTACTCGTAAATAAGGCACATTCCTACATTGATTGGCACGCAAAAATCAAATAAATTAACTAAAAAAACCTGCGCCTTTCGCTTCACAAAATTAGGTTGCGTTCCCGTCCGTTTTGCCTTTGAGGAGCGCCTTTTATTTTTTATTAAATAAATCTTTAAAAGCACTACACATATATCATTATAAACTTTATCAGCTCAACTAAGGTTAATTCTTGCGTTTGTGGAATCCCGGGCTTTTTTTAAATATTTATTAAACAAATGAACGCTTAAAGCGCAAATACGACAACATCTAACCATCCTGTCTCTTCTTATTTTTATAATGGCAAGATAAGACATTTTTACACGTGAATAAAGCACATTCGTTTTTTCAAAGGCACACAAAGTTTAAATAAATAACGAAAAACGCTGCCTTCAAAAACGAAAATGCATTCCCGTCCGCTTTCTTTGACAAATGACAAATGACACCTGGCTATCCTGGCTTCTCTCATTTATTAATGGCATTTGACATTTTACTCGTAAATAATGCTTTTTTGATGGCACGCAAAGTTCAAAAATATCAACTTAAAAACGCTACCGCTTTTCGCTTCAAAAATAAGGTTGCATTCCCGTCGGTTTTGCATTTGAGAGTGCCTTTTATTTTTTATTAAATAAAAATTTAAAAGAACTACACATATATAATTATTAACTTTATTAGCTCATTGTCCTCAATTCTTGCGTGTATGGAATCCTGGGCTTTCTTTGAATATTTATTAAATTAATGAACGCTTAAAGGTCAAATACGACAACACCTGGCTATTCTGGCTTTTCTTTTTAAATAATGGCGAGATTAGACATTTTATGCGTGAATAAAGCACATTTGTTCTTTCAAAGGCACGCAAAGTTTAAATAATTCACTTAAAACGCTGCTTCTTTCGCATCAAAAATGAAATGAACGGAATGAAATGAAATGAATGAATGAAGTGGCATTTGGGGCGCCATTAATTTTTTATTTAATCTTTTTAAACGACCTAAATTTCATACTTATTTGACTTCAATTTAAGTTGTATTACAGGTTTAAGTTATCTGATGCTTTCTTTCACAATTTATATAACAAAAAAACACCTGGCTCCACTTATTTAATTGCAAAATCAACTTAAAAACGTTGCCGCTTTTCGGTTCAAAAATAAAGTTGCGTTCCCGTCCTTTTTGTATTTGAGGAGCGTCTTTAATTTTTTGTTAAATACATCTTTAAAAGAACTACCATTATTAACTTTATCAGCTCATTGACCACAATTTAGGTTAATTCTTACGTTTGTGGAATCCAGGGCTTTTTTGAATATTTATTAAACAAATGAACGCTTAAAGCTCAAATACGACAACGTCTGGCTATCCTGGCCCTTTTTGATACTGGCAAGATTAGACATTTTTACGCGTGAATAAAGCACATTTGTTCTTTCTTAGGCACGCAAAGTTCCAATAAATAACTACAAAACTAAAAATGAAAATGCATTCTCGTCCGTTTTGTTTAAGGAGCGGCTTTAGTTTTTTATTTAATATCTCTTAAAACGAACTAAATTTCATACCTCGTTGACTTCTATCTAAGTTGTGTTACATGTTTGTGGAATCTGAGGCTTTCTTTGACAATACATATAACAAATACAGCACCTGGCTATGCTGGCTCCTATCATTTGACATTTTACTCGTAGGCACATTCCTTCACGCAAAATCCAAATTAATTAACAAAAAAAAACCCTGCGCATTTCGCTTCACAAAATTAGGTTGCATTCCCGTCCGTTTTGCTTTTGAGGAGCGCCTTTTATTTTTATATTTAATCTTCAAAAGAACTGCACATAATTTTTAACTTTATCAGCTCATTGAAATCAATTTAGGTCAATTCTTGCGTTTGTGGAATCCTGCGCTTTCTTTTAAATATTTATTTAACAAGTGAACGCTAAAAGTTCAAATACGACAACATCTAACCATCCTGTCTCTACTTATTTTATAATGGCAAGATTAGACATTTTACACGTAAATAAAGCACATTCGTTTTTTCAAAGGCACACAAAGTTCAAATAAATAACGAAAAACGCTGCCTTCAAACATGAAAATGCATTCCCATCCGTTTTGTATTAGAGGAGCGCCTTTAGTTTATATTAAATATCTCTCTAAACGAACAAAATGTCATACCTCGTTGATATCTATCTCAGTTGTGGAATCCGAGGCTTTCTTTGACACCTGGATATCCTGGCTTCTCTCATTTATTAATGGCATTTGACATTTTATTCGTAAATCATGCTTATTCCTACATTTAATGGCACGCAAAGTTCAAAAAAATCGACTAAAAAACGCTGCCGCTTTTCGCTGCAAAAATAAGGTTGCATTCCCATCGGTTTTGCATTTGAGGAGTGCCTTTTATTTTTTATTAAATAAATATTTAAAAGAACTACACATATAATTATTAACTTAATCAGCTCATTGTCCTCAATTCTTGCGTGTGTGGAATCCTGGGCTTTCTTTGAATATTTCTTAAAACAAATGATCGCTAAAAGCTCAAATACGACAACATCTGGCTATCCTGGCCCTTCTTTTTTAATAATGGCGAGATTAGACATTTTATGCGTGAATAAAGCACATTTGTTCTTTCAAAGGCACGCAAAGTTTAAATAATTCACTTAAAACGCTGCTTCTTTCGCATCAAAAATGAAATGAACGGAATGAAATGAAATGAATGAATGAAATGGCATTTGGGGCGCCATTAATTTTTTATTTAATCTTTTTAAACGACCTAAATTTCAAACTTATTTGACTTCAATTTTAGTTGTATTACAGGTTTAAGTTATCTGAGGCTTTCTTTCACAATTTATATAACAAAAAAACACCTGGCTCCACTTATTTAATTGCAAAATCAACTTAAAAACGTTGCCGCTTTTCGGTTCAAAAATAAAGTTGCGTTCCCGTCCTTTTTGTATTTGAGGAGCGTCTTTAATTTTTTGTTAAATACATCTTTAAAAGAACTACCATTATTAACTTTATCAGCTCATTGACCACAATTAAGGTTAATTCTTACGTTTGTGGAATCCAGGGCTTTTTTGAATATTTATTAAACAAATGAACGCTTAAAGCTCAAATACGACAACGTCTGGCTATCCTGGCCCTTTTTTTTGATACTGGCAAGATTAGACATTTTACGCGTGAATAAAGCACATTTGTTCTTTCTTAGGCACGCAAAGTTCCAATAAATAACTACAAAACTAAAAATGAAAATGCATTCTCGTCCGTTTTGTTTAAGGAGCGGCTTTAGTTTTTTATTTAATATCTCTTAAAACGAACTAAATTTCATACCTCGTTGTTGTGTTACCTGTTTGCGGAATCTGAGGCTTTCTTTGACAAAACATATAACAAATACAGCACCTGGCTATCCTGGCTCCTCTCATTTGACATTTTACTCGTAGGCACATTCCTACACGCAAAATCCAAATAAATTAACAAAAAAAACCCTGCGCCTTTCGCTTCACAAAATTAGGTTGCATTCCCGTCCGTTTTGCTTTTGAGGAGCGCCTTTTATTTTTATATTTAATCTTCAAAAGAACTGCACATAATTTTTAACTTTATCAGCTCATTGACATCAATTTAGGTCAATTCTTGCGTTTGTGGAATCCTGCGCTTTCTTTTAAATATTTATTTAACAAATGAACGCTAAAAGTTCAAATACGACAACATCTAACCATCCTGTCTCTTCTTATTTTATAATGGCAAGATTAGACATTTTACACGTAAATAAAGCACATTCGTTTTTTCAAAGGCACACAAAGTTCAAATAAATAACGAAAAACGCTGCCTTCAAACATGAAAATGCATTCCCATCCGTTTTGTATTAGAGGAACGCCTTTAGTTCATATTAAATATCTCTCTAAACGACCTAAATTTCATACTTATTTGACTTCAATTTAAGTTGTATTACAGGTTTAAGTTATTTGAGGCTTTCTTTTACAATTTATCTAACAAAAAAAACACCTGGCTCCACTTATTTAATTGCAAAATCAACTTAAAAACGTTGCCGCCTTTCGGTTCAAAAATAAAGTTGCGTTCCCGTCCTTTTTGTATTTGAGGAGCGTCTTTAATTTTTTGTTAAATACATCTTTAAAAGAACTACCATTATTAACTTTATCAGCTCATTGACCACAATTTAGGTTAATTCTTACGTTTGTGGAATCCAGGGCTTTTTTGAATATTTATTAAACAAATGAACGATAAAAGCTCAAATACGACAACGTCTGGCTATCCTGGCCCTTTTTTTGATACTGGCAAGATTAGACATTTTACGCGTGAATAAAGCACATTTGTTCTTTCTTAGGCACGCAAAGTTCCAATAAATAACTACAAAACTAAAAATGAAAAATGCATTCTCGTCCGTTTTGTTTTAAGGAGCGGCTTTAGTTTTTATTTAATATCTCTTAAAAACGAACTAAATTTCATACCTCGTTGACTTCTATCTAAGTTGTGTTACATGTTTGTGGAATCTGAGGCTTTCTTTGACAATACATATAACAAATACAGCACCTGGCTATCCTGGCTCCTCTCATTTGACATTTTACTCGTAGGCACATTCCTACACGCAAAATCCAAATAAATTAACAAAAAAAACCCTGCGCCTTTCGCTTCACAAAAATTAGGTTGCATTCTCGTCCGTTTTTGCTTTTGAGGAGCGCCTTTTATTTTTATATTTAATCTTCAAAAGAACTGCACATTATTTTTAACTTTATCAGCTCATTGACATCAATTTAGGTCAATTCTTGCGTTTGTGGAATCCTGGGCTTTCTTTGAATATTTCTTAAACAAATGATCGCTAAAAGCTCAAATACGACAACATCTGGCTATCCTGGCCCTTCTTTTTTAATAATGGCAAGATTAGACATTTTACGCGTGAATAAAGCACATTTGTTCTTTCTTAGGCACGCAGTTTTAATAAATAACTAAAAACTAAAAATGAAAAAGCATTCTCGTCCGTTTTGTGTTTGAGGAGCGGCTTTAGTTTTTTATTAATATCTTTTAAACAAACTAAATTTCATACCTCTTTGACTTCTATCTAAGTTGTTTTACATGTTTGTGGAATCTGAGGCTTTCTATGACAATACATATAACAAATACACCTGGCTATCCTGGCTCCTCTCATTAAACAATGGCATTTGACATTTTACTCGTAAATATGTCATATTCCTTCATTGAATGTTCAAATAAATAAATTGACATTTTACTCGTAAAAATGGCATATTCCTACATTGAATGTTCAAATAAATAAGTTCAAATAAATTAACAAAAAAACGCTGCGCCTTTCGCTTCACAAAATAAGGTTGCAGTCCCGTCCGTTTTGTATTTAAGGAGCGCCTTTAATTTTTTTTTTAATATCTCTTAAAACGAAATATCTCAGACGACCTACAAATATGCCATTATGAATTTTGTCGTGGTTGTTGAATCCAAGGATTTCATTGACAATTAAACAAATGAACACTATTAGCTCAAATATGACAACACCTGGCTATCCTGGCTCCACTCATTAAATAATGGTAATAAAGCACATTCGTTCATTCAATTCAGTCCAAATAAATAACTAAAAAATGCTGCCTTCTTTTTCTTCCGTTGATTTTGTATTGAAGTAGCGCCCTTTGTTTTTTATTATTGCCCTTATAATTTTTATTAATTCATTGACCTCAATTTAAGTAAATTGTTCCGAGGCTTTCTTTAACAATTTATTATACAAATGAACGCCATAAGCTCAAATATGACAACAACTGGCTACCCTAACTTTTTTCATTTGATAAAGGGAGGATTTGACATTTTACGCGTTAATAAAGCACATTCGTCCATACAAAGCACGCAAAGTCCAAATAAATCAATTAAAAAACGCTGCCTTCTTAAGCTTCAAAAATAAAGTTCGTTCTTGTACGTTTTGTATTTGTATAGCGCCGTTCATTTTTTATTTTATATCTCAGACGACCTACAAATATGCCATTATAAGCTCATTGACCTCAATTTATGTCGTGTTTGTTCAATCCAAGAATTTCATTAACAATTAAACAAATGAACGCTAATATGACTAAATAACTAAAAAACGCTGCCTTCTTTCACTTCAAAAATAAAGTTGCATTCCCGTCGGTTTTGTATTTGAGAAGCGCACTTTATTTTTTATGCCATTATAAGCTCATTGACCTCAATTTAGGTAACTGTTTAATGTTTGTGGAATCCGATTGATTTGATTTGATTTGATTTATTTATTTTCATTTTAGTTATTTATATTTATTTATTTATTTGTCATTTCTTTAATTATTATTTATGTGGTTTATTTATAATTATTAATTTATTTTGCTTAATTATTTATTGTTTTTTATTATTTATTTGTTATCTTATTTTAATTATTTATTTATTTTTATTTTTTTATTCTTATTTTTTAATTTTTATTTTAATTATTATGTATTATTATTTATTTATATTAATTTATTTATTTAAAAGTTCTTTTTATAATCATTATTTATTATGATTTTTTTTTGTCCTTATTATTTATTTTTTTAATTTAATTTTTTTAATTTTTATAATTCATTATAATTTATTTTGTATTAATTTACTTATTTTTAAGTTCTTTAATTATTAGTTTTATTTATTATTTTATTTATTTTTTTTTATTATTATTATTTATTTATTGTTTCTTTATTGGTTATTTATTATTTATTTTGTGTATTTATGTATTATTTATTTATTTTTAATTTATTATTTATTTTTGTTTATGTATTTATTATTTATTATTATTTATTTATTTGTTATTTATTATTTATTTTGTTAATTTTTTATTATTTATTAATTTTTATTATTTTATATTACTTATTTATATATTTAGTATAATTATTGTTTATTTATCTATTTATTATTCATTTATTTATTTATTTTTTTCGTTCATTTATTATTTATCATTATTCATTTATTATTTATTTATTTTATTTATATAGCGTAAGTTAGAGCGTTGCACTTTGATCAGAAACGTCACGAGTTTGAGCCTCGTGCAACGCAACGCTGAAGTTGTTATGGCTGGCTGATGCTGGCAATCTCGTATGCATTTTTTTCGTCGACAATAAGAATATGTCTGTCATTAGCCAGTTTACGGCTGCTGTATGAGCTCTAGTAAGATCCTCAAGACAACGGGAGAATTGGGTTGCCTAACACATCGAATAGTGCACACCTGACATGTTTTATGTACCCAATCAAAAAGAGAAAGTCATCGTGCCCGTCTTGCAGTTGGTAGAGCTTTAGACGTCTACAGAACTGGTCACGAGTTAGATCCTGGTTTACGCAATGTTGTGGTTCGTTATGGCCGGCTGATGAAAGCCAGAACTGCAAATCAATTTCTCTTTTCTTTGTTGGCAAACCAGACCTAAGGTTGTTTATAGCTGGCTGATTATGCCTAATAAGATACAGTAGATTGCCTAACTCATGAAATGTCTATATCATAATTTTAGGTAGTAGCACGGCAGGCATTTTAAGGTGTTAGTTCTCTTTGTTGTATTAAATTTATGAAGAAAAAGCTGTTTAATAATAAAGGGATCACTTCAAATCAGTTTATTCAAGAGAAAACGGGGCTCAATGGGGCAAAATCAGACGTTAATTTCCATCCAGAAATTTGCATACGCTATTTGCGTACAAGCTACAGGTCAAACCATTTTGATTTTATGCGCATAACTATGCATGAATATTAATATAAGCCGGAAAAATTTGGAAAATATCCCTTCGGAGAACGGTAAATTTGGTTTTATTTTCACAAAAATCCGGTGAATGCAAGTTTGAGAGATTACATTGTTTACGGCAAAATGATGATAAATTTAGTTTAAAAAATCAAGTTTTGCATAGTTATGGTGTTTTGTACTAAAAAACGCTGTAATAAAATTTTGTGAATATATTTTGTTTTACCACACCGATAGTTAGGAGCTTAAACGCGCATATATACGAGACGCGATGATACACCGCGACTTTTCGCAGTCATGACGTACGCGAAGCCCGAAAAGACAATTTCGGTCTGCAGTTGACTATAAATTAATAAGGAAATTTAAAACGGAAGGGGCAGAAAATGCACATTTCATAGCAAATTCTAAGTTTATATTCGGCCACTCTCTTGTGTGTTTGAAAGCTTAGAACTAGACTGAGAAGTAAGAAAATATATCGAAAAACGCTTCAATAGAAAGGGAAAAGAGAGTTCTTTAATTTTAAACAGAAATTGTATCCCTACTTTTCAATGTAGTCGAACATTTGGTCAATCGGTCCCAGATTTTTCTTGACTTCCCTTTGAAAAAAACATTAATTACGCAGGAATTCGTCAGCAAAACGTCTAATTAAAGCACTTTTTAAAAAGGTAACTTATTATAGAAAATGTTTTAACTAATAATAAGGATATATTTTCCTAGCTTTTGTTGTGGACGTTGATTTTTCATGGCAGTGAGTTTTCATATTTGTGTGAGTGTACAAATATGACCCAGACGGCCGTCTGCATTAGTAAGAATGCCAAAAAAGTTACTGCTTCGGTAAATGCTTTAAAGAAATGTGTTATTTTGAGGGTTTTACCAAACACATCGAAAGGAATGTACATTTATGGGCAGTCGACTGATGACACTGAAAATCGTAAAGAATTCGCCTCATTTTCAAAGACTATCTGCAACTCATCGTAATAGAAAACTCGAAATATTTATATAGAAATTTAGCAATATAATATTCATGTTTATATACAGCACATGGTACGTTAACAATTGCACCTGATGATTCTATTTACATTTATTAGTCATGGACCGACTTGTGAACATGTAAGCTTATGAAATATTATAATCCTGTGACGTCCCTATCAGCCCAATGAAGAGAAAATTTACTTGCCTTGGTCGAACGCATCTAAGAAAATGTAAAAACGGAAGAAAAATGACGAGTTCTTGTGAAACGGTGTTGGAATGTGCACTTTAATGTAAGGCTGCTTGATGACGGCCATACTTTACGTTGAGCTTAATCTAGAGGAATATGTATGTAAAAAACTCTTAAAAAGACTATTTTAAAAAGACATTCGGCTTTTTATGCTTCATTCACTAGTTTAATAGCATGGTAAGGCTTCCTATACATTTAAAACTTCAGTATACTCAACTAGGTCAATTTTCACATTTTCGTAATCGGTACCTATTCTAAAAAAATTATTATTTCTAGACAATGTAACATTAATTTGTAAACCACAAAAAGCCATATATTTCCTAACGATCGGTTCTTTATTGACTTAAAATTTTGGTGGTCGCAGTGTGCGCTGATTTCGCGAAATGGGCCATAACTCATGAAATGCATCAGATTTTATGAGTTAGGACACCTACTGTAGAAGTGCGCATCGCAGTCTTTATTTATTTTAGGAAAAATTGATTCGTCTGTCATTTTTTAATTTATCACTGCTGTTTGGGCTCTAGAGAGAGGCGTGAAGCCAACTGGTAAAGTGACTCGTCTAACACGTCTAGGAGCACCCATCTGACATAACGTATATAACCTATCGAAAAGGAAAAGTCATTATGCTCGTGTGGCATAAAGTAGAGCGTTGCACTTCGATCAGAAACTTCACGAGTTCGAGCCTCCTTTACCGTATCGCTGGGCTTGGATATGGCTGGCTGAAGATGACTAATAAGCCAAAAGTGCCCATCCAAGTCTCCTTTCCTTTGATAGCAAAATGATTGTGTCTGTCACTAGCCAGTTTACGGCTGCAGGATGGTCGTTTAACTCGAGAGAGAGCCCCAAAACACAGCGGCACAACCGAGTTGTCTTACATGTTTTATATACCCAGGCATAAAGGAAAAATCATCATGCTCGTGTGGCATTAGGTAGAGCGTTGCATTTCGATCAAAACACGTTGCGAGTTTGAACCTCTTGCAACGCAATCTGGGGTTGTAAATTGCTGGCTAATGCTGGCTTATAAGCCAGAACGGCCCATTGCAGTCTCTTTTCTTTGTTGGCATTACGATTGTTTCTATGACACTAGCTAGTTTACGACTGGTGGTTTGGCTCGAGAGAGAGCCCCAAGGCACAGCGGCACAACCGAGTTGTCTTACACGTCGGAGAGCGCACATCTGACATGGTTTATATACCCAGTCATAAAGGGAAAATAATGCTTGTGGGAAAGTTTGTAGAGTATTCCGCATCGATCAAAAACGTTGGGAAATCAAGCCTCGTGAAACGCAACACTGGGAATGTTTATGGCTTGCTTATTATGCAAAAAAAAACCGGAAGTTCCTGTCACAGTCTCCTTTTTCTTTGTCTTTAATTCGATTCGGTCTATGTCACTACCCAGTTAATGGCTGCTGGATTGGCTCTACAGAGAGCCCCAAGACACAACTTGACAATTAATTTGTTTAAGACGTCGGAGAGCGCCCAGAAGTGCTCATAACAGTCTCCCTTTTCTTTGAAGTTTATACGATTCTCTCTATGTCACTACCCAAATAACGGCTGCGGGTTTGGCTCTAGAGATAGCCCCAAGGCACAACAATGGAATTTAGTTTGTTAACAAGTCGGAGAGTGCCTAGAAGTGCCCATCACAATCTCCCTCTTCTATGAAGTCAATATGCTTCTGTCTATATCACTACCCAAGTAACTATGCTGTTTTGGCTCTAGAGAGAGCCCCAAGGCATAATGGGACAAGTGCGTCATCTAACTCGTCGGAGAGTGCCCATCTGACATAACGTATATAACCTATCGAAAAGGAAAAGTCTTTATGCTCATGTGGCATAAAGTAGAGCGTTGCAATTCGATCAGAACCATCACGAGTTCGAGCCTCGTTTACCGTATCGCTGAGCTTGCATATGGCTGGCTGATGATGCCTAATAAGCCCAAAGTGCCCATCCAAGTCTTCTTTTCTTTGATAGCAAGAGGATTGTGTCTGTTACTAGCCAGTTTACGGCTGCTGGATGGGCTCGAGAGAGCCGTAAGACACAACTGGACTAGTGAGTCACATAACACCTTGGAGAGCTCCATCTGACATGTTTTATATACCCAATCAAAAAGGGAATGTCATCGTGTTCGTGTGGCATAAGGTAGAGAGTGTCACTTCGATTAAAAAAAAACTTTTCAAGTTCGAGCCTCGTGCAATGCAAACCTGGGGTTGCTTATGGCTGGCTGATTAGAGTTAATAAGCCAGAAGTGCCAAATAATTTTCCCTTTTCTTTGTCGTCAATACGATTCTGTCTATGTCACTAGCCAGTTAAAGGTTGCTGCATGGGGACTATTGAGTGGTCCAAGGCACAACGGGACAAGTGAGTCGTTTAACATGTCGGAGAGTGCCCATCTGACATGGTTTATATACCCAATCGAAAAGGTACTGACATCTTTTTCGTGTGGAATTAGGAAGATTGCTGCACTGCTATCAACAATGTTTCAAGTTGAAGCCTTTGAAACGCAAACCTGGGGTTGTTTATGGCTGGCTGATGATGGTGAATGAGCAGGAAGTGCCAATCCCAGTCTCTTTTCTTTGTTGGGAATACGATTCTATCTATATCACTAGCAAGCTTACGGCTGCTGGATAGGCTTTAGAGTGAGCCCTAGGCAAAACGGGACAAGTGAGTCGTCTAACACATCGAAGTAAGCCCATCTTACATAGCTTATATACCCAATCGAAAAGGAATGTCATCGTGCTCGTGTGGCATTTACCGAACTCGATTTCGAACTGGGTCCTGTTGCACCGCAACGCTGTGGTTAGTTATGGCTGGCTGATGAGGGCTAATAAGCCAGAAATGCGCATCCCAGTCTCCTTTCCACTGGCCAGTTAACTGAAGCTGGATGGGCCTTAGAGAGAGCCCTGAGGCACAACGGGACAATTTAGTCGTGCAACACATCGAATAGTACCCACCTGACATTGATTATATACACAATCGAAAAGAGAAAGTTGTCGTGCGTGTGTGGCATAAGGTAGAGCGTTGCAATTCGATCAGAAACGTCGCGAGTTTGAGCCTCGTGCAATGCAACGCTGGGGTTGTTTATGGCTGGCTGATGCTGGCTAATAAGCCAGAATAGCCCATGCCTGTATCCATAATCTTCGTCGGCAATAAGAATACGTTTGTCATTAGCCAGTTTGCGGCTGCTGTATGGGCTCTAGAGAGATCCCCAAGACACAACGGGAGAAGTGAGTTGTCTAGCACATCGAATAGTGCCCAACTGACATTTTTATGTACCCAAACAAAAAGAGACAGTCATCGTGCTCGTCTTGCAGTTGGTAGAGCGTAAGACGTCGACATAACTCGTCATGAATTGGATCCTCGTTTACTGCAACGCTGTGGTTATTTATGGCTGACTGATGATGTCGAATAAGCCAGAAGTGCAAATCAATTTCTCTTTTCTTTGATTGCAAAGCATCCCTATGGTTGTATTTAGCTGGCTGATACTGCCTTATAAGATAGAAGTGCACATCGCAGGGTTTATTTCTTTTGGGAAAAATGATTTCGTCTGTAACTTTTCAATTTATCGCTGCTGTTCGGGCTCTAGAGAGGCGTGAAGCACACCGGGACAAAGTGACTCCTCAAACACGTCAGAGAGTGCTCATCTGACATAACGTATATAGCCAATCGAAAAGGAAAAGACATCAAGCTCGTGTGGCATAAGGTAGAGCGTTGCATTTCGATCAAAATCGTTGCAAGTTTGAACCCCTTGCAACGCAAACTGGGGTTGTTTATGGCTGGCTAATGCTGGCTTATAAGCCAGAATTGCCCATTCCAGTCTCTTTACGTTTTTGGAAATACGATTTTCTCTATGAATCTAGCTTGTTTACGACTGGTGGTTTGGCTCGAGAGAGAGCCCCAAGGCACAGCGGCACAACCGAGTTGTCTAACACGTCGGAGAGCGCACATCGGACAGGGTTTATATACCAATCGTAAAGGGAAAATAACCACGTGCGTGTGGCATAAGGTAGAACGTTGCAGTATGATCAAAAACGTTTCAAGTACGAGCCTCGTGCAATGGAAACCTGAGGTTGATTATGGTTGGCTGATGAGAGTTAATAAGCCAGAAAATTCAAATCATTTTCCCTTTTCTTTGTCGTCAATAATATTCTGTCTATGTCATTGGCCAGTTAAAGGGAGCTGCATGGGCACTAGTGAGTGGCCTACGCACAACGGGAAAATTGAGTCGTTTAACACTTCGGAGACTGCCCATCTGACATGGTTTATATACTCAATATAAAAGTTACTGTCATCCTGTTCATGTGGAATAATGAAAATTGCTGCACTGCAATCAACAATGTTTCATGTTGAAGCCTTGTGAAACGCAAACCTGGGGTTGTTTATGGCTAAAAAGCAGGAAGTGCCAATCGCGGTCTCTATTCTTTGTTGGGAATACGATTCTATCTATATCGCCAGCAAGCTTACGGCTGCTGGATAAAATGGGACAACTGAGTCGTCTAACACGTAGAAGTGTGCCCATCTTACATGGTTTATGTACCCAATCGAAGAGGTAAAGTCATCATGCTCGTGTGGCATTAGGTAGAGTGTTGCATTTCGATAAAAAAACATTGCGAGTTTGAACCTCTTGCAACGCAAACTGGGGTTGTAAATGGCTGGCTTATGCTGGCTTATAAGCCAGAACGGCCCATTCCAACCGAGTTGTCTTACACGTCGGAAAGCGCACATCTGACATGGTTTATATACCCAGTCATAAAGGGAAAATCATGCTTGTGTGAAAGTTGGTAGAGCATTCCGCAACGATCAAAAACGTTGGGAAATCAAGCCTCGTGAAACGCAACACTGGGAATGTATATGGCTTGCTTATTATGCCAAACTAACCGGAAGTTCCCGTCACAGTCTCCCTTTTCTTTTTCTTTAATACGATTCGGTCTATGTCACTACCCAGTTAACGGCAGCTGGTTTGGCTCTACAGAGAGCCCCAAGGCACAACTTGACAATTAGTTTGTTTAAAACGTTGGAGAGCGCCCAGAAGTTCTTATCACAGTCTCCCTTTTCCTTGTCGTGAATATGCTCTTGTCGATGTCACTACCCAGGAAACGGCTGTTAGTTTGGACCTAGAGAGAGCACCAAGGCACAATTGAACAAGTGAGTCGTCTAGCACGTCGGAGAGCACCCAGAAGTGACTATCACAGTCTCCCTCTTCTTTGCCGTCAATACGATTCTGCTATGTCACTACCCAGTTAATGGCTGCTGGATTGGCTCTAGAGATAGCCCCAAGGCACAATATGACAATTGAGTTGTTTAACACGTAGGAGAGTGCCTAGAAAGGCCGATCACAATCTCACTCTTCTTTGAAGTCAATACGAATCTGTTTATGTCACTTCCCAGTTAATGGCTGCTGGATTGGCTCTAGAGATAGCCCCAAGGCACAATATGACAATTGAGTTGTTTAACACGTAGGAGAGCGCCTAGAAAGGCCCATCACAATCTCACTTTTCTTTGAAGTCAATACGATTCTGTTTATGTCACTACCCAGTTAACGGCTGCTGGATTGGCTCTAGAGATAACCCCAAGGCACAATATGACAATTGAGTTGTTTAACACGTCGGAGAGCGCCCAGAAGTGCCCATCACAATCTCCCTCTTCTTTGAAGTCAATACGATTCTGTTTATGTCACTACCTAGTTAACGGCTCCTGGTTTGGCTCTAGAGAGCCCCAAGGCACAACATGACAAGTGAGTTGTATTACACGTCGGAGCGCACCCAGAAGTGCTCATCACATTCTCCCATTTCTTTGTCATCAGTAAGCTTCTCTCTATGTCACTACCCAAGTAACGGCTGCTGGTTTGGCCTTAGAGAGAGCCCCAAGGCACCATGGGACAAGTGAGTCGTCTTAAACGTCTAAGAGCGCCCATCTGACATAACGTATATAACCTATCGAAAAGGAAAAGTCATTATGCTCGTGTGGCATAAAGTAGAGCATTGCACTTCGATCAGAAACTTCACGAGTTCGAGCCTCGTTTACCGTATCGCTGGGCTTGGATATGGCTGGCTGAAGATGACTAATAAGCAGAAAGTGCCCATCCAAGTCTCCTTTCCTTTGATAGAAAAATGATTGTGTCTGTCACTTGCCAGTTTACGGCTGCTGGATGGGCTCGAGAGGGCCGTAAGACACAACTGGACAAGTGAGAGCCCCAACTGACAGGTTTTGTATACCCAATCCAAAAGGGAATTTCATCGTGTTCGTGGGGCAAAAGGTAGAGAGTGACACTTCGATTAAAAAACTTTTCAAGTGCGAACCTCGTGCAATGTTAACCTGGGGTTGCTTATGGCTGGCTGATGAGAGTTAATAAGCCAGAAGTGCCAAATCATTTTCGCTTTTCTTTGTCATTAATACGATTCTGGTTATGTCACTAGCCAGTTAAAGGTAGCTGCATGGGCACTAGTGAGTGGCCCAAGGCGCACCGAACAAGTGAGTTGTTTAACATGTCGGAGAGTGCCCATCTGACATGGTATATATTCCCAATCGAAAATTTACTGTCATCTTGTTCGTGTGGCATTAGGTAGAGCGATGCATTTCGATCAAAAACGCTGCGAGTTTGAACCTCTTGCAACGCAAACTGTGGTTGTTAATGGCCGGCTTATGGCGGTTAATAAACGGTAAGTGCCAATCCCAGTCTCTTTTTTTGTTGGGAATACGATTCTATCTATATCACTAGCAAGCTTACGGCTGCTGGACAAAACGGGACAAGTGAGTCGTCTAACACATCGAAGTGTGCCCATCTTACATGGCTTATATACCCAATCGAAAAGGAAAGTCATCATGCTCGTGTGGCATTAGGTAGAGCGTTGCATTTTCGATCAAAAACGTTGCGAGTTTGAACCTCTTGCAACGCAAACTGGGGTTGTAAATAGCTGGCTTATGCTGGCTTATAAGCCAGAACGGCCCATTGCAGTCTCTTTTCTTTGTTGGCATTATGATGGTTTCTATGACACTAGCTAGTTTAAGACTGGTGGTTTGGCTCGAGAGAGAGCCCCAAGGTACAGCGGCACTACCGAGTTGTCTTACACGTCGGAGAGCGCACATCTGACATGTTTTATGTACCCAATCTTAAAGGAAAAGTCATCATGCTTGTATGAAAGTTGGTAGATTATTCCGCATCGATCAAAAACGTTGGGAAATCAAGCCTCATGAAACGCAACACTAGGAATGTTTATGGCTTGCTGATTATGCCAAACAAACCGGAAGCTCCTGTCACAGTCTCCCTTTTCTTTGTCTTTTATTCGATTCGGTCTATGTCACAACCCAGGTAACGGTTGTTAGTTCGGCCCTAATGAGAGCACCAAGGCACAACATGACAAGTGAGTTGTTTAACACGTCGGAGAGCACCCAGAAGTGCTCATCACATTGTCCCATTTCTTTGTCATCAATGCGCTTCTGTCTATGTCACTACCCAAGTAACGGCTGCTGGTTTGGCTCTAGAGAGAGCCGCAAGGCACAATGAGAACCATGCGTCGTCTTACACGTCGGAGAGCGCCCAGAAGCGCCCATCACAGTATCCCTTTTAATTGTCATCAAGACGCTCCTGTCTATGTCACTACCCAGGTAACGGCTGCTTGTTTGGCTCTAGAGAGAGCCCCAAGGCACAACGGGAGAATTGAGTCGTCTAACACATCGGAGAATGCTCAGCTTACATGGCTTATTTACCCAATCAAAAAGCTAAAGAAACCGGGTGCGTGTGGCATAAGGTAGAACGTTGCAGTTTGATCGAAAACGTTTTAAGTTCGAGCCTCGTGCAACGCAACGCTGGCGTTGTTTATGGCTGGCTGATGATGGCTAATAAGCCAGAAGTGTTCATTCCAGTCTCATTTTCTTTGTTGGCAATATGTATGTATCTATTTCACTAGCCAGGATAGGGCTGCTGTGTGGGCTCGAGAGAGATCCCTAGGCACAACGAGACTAGAGATTCGTCTAGCATGTTGGAATGCACCCATCTGTCATGGCCTATTTACGCAATCAAAAAGGTTATGACATCGTGCTCTTGAAACATAAGGTAGAGGGTTACAATTCAAACAAAAACGTTCCAGTTCCAGCCTCGTGTAATGCAAACCTGGGGTTAGTTATGGCTAGCAGATGATGGCTTATAATCCAGGAAGGCCAATCCCAGTTTCTTTTTTCTTTGTTGGGAATATGATTCTTTCTATGTCACTTCCCAGTTATCGGCTGCTGGATGGGCTCTAGAGTGAGCACTAGGCACAACCGGACTATTGAATCGTTTACCACATCGAAGAATGCCCATCTGACATGACTTATATAAACAATCAAAAAGGGTAGCATTAGGTAAAGCGTTTCAATTCAAACAAAAACCTTTAGAGTTTGGGCCTCTCTGCAACGCATTGCTGGGGTGGTTTATTACTGTCTGGTTACGGCTAATAAGTTAGATGTGCCCATTTTCTTCTTCCTTTGTTATTAATAAGAAACTGTCTATGTCACTAGCCAGTACACGGCCGCTGGATGTTCTCTAGAGAGAGCCCAAAGGCATAACGGGAAAAGTGAGTTGTCATACGTATTTGCAAGCGCCCATCTGACATTGTTTATATACCAAATCGAAAAGGTAATGCCATCATGTTCGTGTGGCATAAGGTAGATCGTTTCACTTCAATCAAAAACTTTCGAGTTTGAGCCTTGTGAACCGCAAACCTGGGGTTGTTTATGGCTGGATCATGATGGCTTATAAGCCAGAAGTGTCAATCCCAGTATCTATTTTTTATTGGGAATACGATCCTATATATGTCACAAGCAAACTTACGGCTGCCGGATGGGCTCTAGATAGATCCCTAGGCACAACGGGACAAGTAAGTCGTCTAACACATCGGTGAGCGCCCATCTGACATGGTTTATATACCCCCTCAAAAATTTAAAGTCATCATGCTCGTGTCGCATTAAGTAGAGCGTTACACTTCGATCAAACACGTTTCAAGTTCGAGCCTCGTGCAACGCAACGCTGCGGTTGTTAATGGCTGGCTGATGATGGCTAACAAGCCAGGATTGCTCATTCCAGTCTCATTTTATTTGTTGGCAATACGAATGTATCTATGTCACTAGCCAGGAAAGGGCTGCTGGATAAGCTCGAGAGAGATCCCTAGGCACAACGAGACTAGAGAGTCGTCTAGCACATTGGAGTGCACCCATCTGTCATGGATTATTTGGTTAATAGAAAAGGTTATGTCATCGTGCTCGTGAGGCATAAGGTATAGGGTTGCATTTCAAACAAAAACGTTCGAGTTCAAGCCTCGTGCAATGCAAACCTGGAATTGTTTATGACTGAATGATGATGGCTAAGAAGCCAGAAGTGCCAATCCCAGTCTCTTTTCTTTGTTTGGAATACGATTCTGTCTATGTCAGTTCCCATTTAGAGGCTGCTGGATGGGCTCTAGAGTGAGCACTAGGCACAAATGGACTAGTGAGTCGTCTAACACATCGAAGAATGTCCATCTTACATGGCTTATATAACCAATCAAAAAGGGAAAGTCACCGTGCACGTTTAGCATTAGGTAGAGCGTTGCAATTTGATCAAAAACGTGTCGGGTTCGAGCCTCATGCAATGCATTGCTGGGGTTGTTTATGGCTGGCTGATGATGGCTAATAAGCAAGAAGTGTCAATCCCAGTCACTTTTCTTTGTTTGAAATACGATTCTGTCTATGTCAATATCCAGCTAACGGCTGCTGGATGTGCTCAAGAGAGAAACCTTAAGGCACAATGGGACAAGTGATTAGTCTAACACGTCAAAGAGTGCCCAACTGACATGGCTTAAACACCCAATGGAAGAGGTCAAGTCATCGTGCACGGGGGGCATTAGGTAGTGTTGCACTTCAAAGAAAAAAGGTTGCGATTTCGAGCTTCGTGCAAAGCAAACCTGGGGTTGTTTATGGATGGATGATGACGGCTTATAAATTAGAAGGGCCAGTACCAGTCGCTTTTCTTTGTTGGCAATACGATTCTGTCCATGTCACTAGCTAGTTTACGGCTGCTGGTTTGGCTCTAGAGAGAGCCCCACTGCACAATGGGACAATTGCGTTGTTTAACACGTCGGAGAGCGCCCAGAAGTGCCCATCACAGTCTCCCATTTCGTTGTCATCAATACGCTTCTGTATATGTCACTACCCAGGTAACGGCTGCTGGTTTGGCTCTAGAGATAGCCCCAAGGCACATTGGGACAAGTGCGACGTCTATCACGTCGGAGAGCGCCCGGAAGTGCCCAACACAGTCTACCTTTTCGTTGTCGTCAAAAAACTTCTGTCTTTGTCACTACACGGGTAAGGGCTGCTGGTTTGGCTCTAGAGGAACAACGGGACAAGTGAATCGTCGTGAACATCGGAATGTGCCCATTTGCATGGTTTATATACCCGATCGAAAAGGTAAAGACATCGGGTGCCTGTGGCATTAGGTAGAGCGTTGCACTTCGATCAAACACGTTGCGATTTTGAACCTATTATAACGCAAACTGCGGTTGTGGCTGGTTAATGCTGGTTTTTAAGCCAGAAGTGCCCATTCCAGTCTCTTTTCTTTGTTGGTTATACGATTCTCTCTATGATACTAGCTTGTTTACGGCTGCTGGTTTTGCTCGAGAGAGCCCCAAGGCAAAACTGCATAAGCGCGTCGTCTAACACATCGAAGAGCACCTATCTGACATGGTTTATATACCCAATCGTAAAGGGCAAGTCATAATGCTTGTGCGAAAGGTCGCAGATGATTCCACATCGATCAAAAACGATGTAAAACCAAGCCTCGTGCAACGGAACACGAGTTGTTTTGGCAGAGAGCCCGAAGGCACAATGGGACAAGTGAGTCAGTCTACACGTTGGAGAGAGAACCAAGAAGCGACTATCACAGTTTTCCCCTTGGTTAGTCAATAGGATTCTGTCTATGTCACTACCCAGGTAAAGGCTCGCTGGTTTGGCTGAAGAGAGGCCCCAAGGAACAATGCACAAATGAGTCAGTCAGAACATCGGAGTGTGCCCATCTTATATGGTTTATATAACGATCGAAAAGGTACTCAGTCATACCGTTCGTGTGGATTTAGGAAGAGCGTTGCACTTCGATCAAAAAGCGTTGCGATTTGAACCTCGAGTAACGCAAACTATGGCTGGTTAATGCTTTTTATAAGCCAGAAGTGCCCATTGCAGTCTTTTTCTTTGTTGGTCATACGATTCTTTCTATGACACTAGCTAGTTTACAACCGGTGGTTTGGCTCGAGAGTGCCCAAAGGCACATCGGCACAAGTGAGTCGTCTAACACATCGGAGAGCGCACATCTGACATGGTTTATACACCCAATCTTAAAGGGAAAGTCATCATGCTTTGTCTGAAAGTTTTTAGATTATTCCGCATCGATCGAAAACATTAGAAATCATGCCTCGTGCAACGGAACACTGGGGATGTTTATGGATTGCTGATTATGCCAAACAAACCAGAAGTGCTCATCACTGTCTCCCTTTTTCTGTGTCGTCAATACGCTTCTGTCTATGTCAATACCCAGGTAACGGCTGTTGGTGTGGCCTTAGAGAGCCCGAAGGCACAATAGGACAAGTGAGTCGTCTAGCAGGTCGAGAACCAAGAAGTGACTATCACAGTTTCCCCTTTGGTGTCGTCAATACGATTCTGTCTATGTAACTACCCAGTTAAAGGCTGCTGGTTTGGTTGTAGAGAGGGCCCCCAAGGAACAATGGGACAAGTGAGTCGTCTAGAACATCGGAGTGTGCCCATCTTATATGGTTTATATACCCAATCGAAAAGGTACTGTCATACTGTTCGTCGTGGATTTAGGAAGAGCGTTGCACTTCGATCAAAACGCGATTTGAACCTATTATAACGTAAATTATGGCCGGTTATGCTTTTAAGCCAGAAGTGCCCATTGCAGTCTCTTTTCTTTGTTGGTCATACGATTCTTTCTATGACACTAGCTAGATTACAACTGGTGGTTTGGCTCGAGAGAGCCCCAAAGGCACAGCGAGACAAGTGAGTCGTCTAGCACGTCGGAGAGCGCCCATCTGTCATGGTTTATACCCAGTAGTAAAGGGAAAGTCCTCGTGCTTGTAAAGTTGGCACATTATGCCGCATCGATTAAATTTATTGTGAAATCAAGCCTCGTGCAATGCAAACCTGGGGTTGTTTTATGGTGGGCTGATGGTGGCTTTATAAGCCAGAAGTGCCAATCCCAGTCTCTTTTTCTTTGTTGAATACGATTCTGTCTATGTAACTCTCCAGTTTACGGCTGCTGGATGGGCTCTAGAGAGAGCACTAGACAACAACTGGATCTAGTGAGTCGTCTAACTCATCGAATAATGCCCATCTTACGTGGCTTATATAACCAATCAAAAGGAAAGTTACCGTGAACGTGAATCATTATATAAAGTTGCACTTCGATCAAAACCTTTCGAGTTCGGGCCTCATGCAACACAGCGCTGTGGTCATGGCTGCCTGGTTAGGGCTAATAAGCCAGATGTGCCCATTTTAGTCTGCTTTGTTCGCAATAAGAAACTGCCGATGTCACTAGCCAGTTTACGGCTGCTGGATGTTCTAGAGAGACTCAAGGCACAACGGGACAAAAGAGTCGCCTAATACGTCGGAGAGCGCCCATCTGTCATGGTTTATATTCCCAATCGAAAAGGTAATATCATCATGTTCGTGTGACAGTTGGTAGATCGTTGCACTGCAATCAAAAATGTTTCGAGTTTGAGCCTTGTGAAACGCCAACCTGGGGTTGCTTATAGCTGGATGATGATGGCTTATAAGCCAGAAGTGCCAATCCCAGTCTCTTTTTTATTGGGAATACGATTCTATCTATGTCACTAGCAAGCTTACGGCGGGTGGGCTCTAGAGAGATCCCTATGCACAACAGGCAATAGAGTCGTCTTACACATGAAAAAGTGCCCATTTTACATGGCTTTATATACACCCAATCGAAAAGTAAAGTCATCATGCTCCCTGCGCATTAATTAGAACGTTGCAATTCGATCACATATTTTTGAGTTCGAGCCTTTTGCAATGCTAACTGGGTATTTTATGGCAGGTGATGATTGCTAATAAGCAAGAATGTCAATCGAGCTCTTTTCTTTGCTTTGCAATACGATGCTGTCTTTGTCAATATCCAGTTAACGGCTGATGGATGTGCTCAAGAGGGAACCCCAAGACACAACGGGACGAGTGATTAGTCAAACACGTCAAATAGTGCCCAACCGACACGGCTTATACACCAAAAGGAAGAGGTCAAGTCACCGTGCGCGTGTTGCATTAGGTAGAGCAGTTGCACCTCAAAGAAGAACGTTCGAGTTCAAGCCTCGTGCAACGCAAACCCGTTGTTTATGGCTGGCTGATGATGGCTTATAATCCAGAAGCGCCAATCCTAGTCTCTTTTATTTGTTGGGAATACGATTCTGTCTATGTAACTACCCAGTTAATGGCTGCTGGATGGGCTTGAGAGTGAGCACTAGGCACAACTGGTCTAGTGAGTCGTCGAGCACATCGAAATATGCCCAGCTTACATGGCTTATATAACCAATCAAAAAGGAAAAGTCACCTTGCACGTGTAGCATTATATAGAGCGCTGCGATTCGATCAAAACCTTTCGAGTTAGGGCCTCATGCAACACAACACTGTGGTGGGTTATGGCTGTCTTATTAGGGCAAATAAGCCAGATGTGCCCATTTTAGTCAACCCTTTGTTAGCAATAAAAAACTGCCAATGTCACTAGCCAGTTTACGGCTGCTGGATGTTCTCTAGAGAGAGCCCAAAGGCACAACGAGACAAGTGAGTCGTCTAGCACATCGGAGAGCGCCCATCTCACATGGTTTATATACCCAATGGAAAAGGTAATATCATCATGTTAGTGTGACAGTTGGTGGATCTTTGCACTGCAATCAAAAATATTTCGATTTTGAGCCTTGTGAAGCGCAAACCTGTGGTTGTTTATAGCTGGATGACGATGGCTTATAAGCCAGAAGTGCCAATCCCAGTCTCTTTTCTTTATTATGAATACGATTCTATCTATGTCACTCTCAAGCTTACGACTGCCGGATGGGCTCAAGAGAGATCCCTAGGCACAACGGGACACGTGAGTCATCTAAAATATAGATGAGTGCCCAACTGACATGGCTTATACACCCAATGGAAGAGGTCAAGTCATCGTGCGCGTGGGTTTTAAGGTAGAGGGTTGCACTTCAAACAAAAATCGCTCGAGTTCGAGCCTCGTGCAATGCAAATCTGAGGTTGTTTATGGATGGATGATGATGGCTTATAAGCCAGAAGGGCCAATCCCAATCGCTTTTCTTTGTTCGCAATACAATTCTATGTCACTAGCTAGTTTATTAATGCTGGTTTGGCTCTAGAGATAGCTCCAAGGCACAACTGCACAAGTGAGTCGCCTAATACGTCGGAGAGCGCCCATCTGTCATGGTTGCTATACCCAGTTGTAAAGGGAAAGTCATCATGCTTGTGTAAAAGTTGGAAGATTATTCCGCATCGATTAAAAACATTGTGAAATCAAGCCTCGTGCAATGCAAACCTGGGATTGTTGATGGCTTGCTGATTATGCCTAATAAACCAGAAATTCCCATCACAGTCTCCCTTTTCTTTGTCGTCAATAGGATTCTTTCTAAGTCACTTCCCAGTTAACGGCTGTGGGTGAGCTCGAGTGAGTGCCCAAAGGCACATCAGGACAAGTGAGTCGTCTAACACATCGGAGGGTGCCCATTTTACATGGCTTTTATACCCAATCGAAAAAGTAGTGTATCCCTGCACGTGTGGCATAAGCTAGAGCGTTACGCTTCAATAAACAAAGTTTTAAGTTCGCGGCTCGTGCAACGCAACGCTGGGGTTGTTTATGGCTAGCTGATGATGGCTAATAAGCCAGAAATGCTCATTCCAGTTTCATTTTCTTTGTTGGCAACATGATTATATTTATGTCACTAGCAAGGATAGAGCTGCTGGATGGGTTCGAGAGTGATCTCTAGGCATAACGAGACAAGAGAGTCGTCTAGCACATTGGAGTGCACCCATCTGTCATGGCTTTTTTACCCAATAAAAAGGTTATGCCATCGTGCTCGTGAGGCATAAGGTAGAGGGTTGATTTACAAAACAAAACGTTTGAGTTCAAGCCTAATGCAATGCAAACCTGGGGCTGTTTATGGCTGGCTGATGATGGCTTATAATCCAGAAGTGCCAATCCTAGTCTCTTTTCTTTGTTGGGTTTACGATTCTGTCTATGTAACTACCCAGTTATGGCTGCTGGATGGGCTTGAGAGTGAGCACTAGGCACAACTGGTCTAGTGAGTCGTCGAGCACATCGAAATATGCCCAGCTTACATGGCTTATATAACCAATCAAAAAGGGAAAGTCACCTTGCACGTGTAGCATTATATAGAGCGCTGCGATTCGATCAAAACCTTTCGAGTTAGGGCCTCATGCAACACAACACTGTGGTGGGTTATGGCTGTCTTATTAGGGCAAATAAGCCAGATGTGCCCATTTTAGTCAACCCTTTGTTAGCAATAAAAAACTGCCAATGTCACTAGCCAGTTTACGGCTGCTGGATGTTCTCTAGAGAGAGCCCAAAGGCACAACGAGACAAGTGAGTCGTCTAGCACATCGGAGAGCGCCCATCTCACATGGTTTATATACCCAATGGAAAAGGTAATATCATCATGTTAGTGTGACAGTTGGTGGATCTTTGCACTGCAATCAAAAATATTTCGATTTTGAGCCTTGTGAAGCGCAAACCTGTGGTTGTTTATAGCTGGATGACGATGGCTTATAAGCCAGAAGTGCCAATCCCAGTCTCTTTTCTTTATTATGAATACGATTCTATCTATGTCACTCTCAAGCTTACGACTGCCGGATGGGCTCAAGAGAGATCCCTAGGCACAACGGGACACGTGAGTCATCTAAAATATAGATGAGTGCCCAACTGACATGGCTTATACACCCAATGGAAGAGGTCAAGTCATCGTGCGCGTGGGTTTTAAGGTAGAGGGTTGCACTTCAAACAAAATCGCTCGAGTTCGAGCCTCGTGCAATGCAAATCTGAGGTTGTTTATGGATGGATGATGATGGCTTATAAGCCAGAAGGGCCAATCCCAATCGCTTTTCTTTGTTCGCAATACAATTCTATGTCACTAGCTAGTTTATTAATGCTGGTTTGGCTCTAGAGATAGCTCCAAGGCACAACTGCACAAGTGAGTCGCCTAATACGTCGGAGAGCGCCCATCTGTCATGGTTGCTATACCCAGTTGTAAAGGGAAAGTCATCATGCTTGTGTAAAAGTTGGAAGATTATTCCGCATCGATTAAAAACATTGTGAAATCAAGCCTCGTGCAATGCAAACCTGGGATTGTTGATGGCTTGCTGATTATGCCTAATAAACCAGAAATTCCCATCACAGTCTCCCTTTTCTTTGTCGTCAATAGGATTCTTTCTAAGTCACTTCCCAGTTAACGGCTGTGGGTGAGCTCGAGTGAGTGCCCAAAGGCACATCAGGACAAGTGAGTCGTCTAACACATCGGAGGGTGCCCATTTTACATGGCTTTTATACCCAATCGAAAAAGTAGTGTATCCCTGCACGTGTGGCATAAGCTAGAGCGTTACGCTTCAATAAACAAAGTTTTAAGTTCGCGGCTCGTGCAACGCAACGCTGGGGTTGTTTATGGCTAGCTGATGATGGCTAATAAGCCAGAAATGCTCATTCCAGTTTCATTTTCTTTGTTGGCAACATGATTATATTTATGTCACTAGCAAGGATAGAGCTGCTGGATGGGTTCGAGAGTGATCTCTAGGCATAACGAGACAAGAGAGTCGTCTAGCACATTGGAGTGCACCCATCTGTCATGGCTTTTTTACCCAATAAAAAGGTTATGCCATCGTGCTCGTGAGGCATAAGGTAGAGGGTTGATTTACAAAACAAAACGTTTGAGTTCAAGCCTAATGCAATGCAAACCTGGGGCTGTTTATGGCTGGCTGATGATGGCTTATAATCCAGAAGTGCCAATCCTAGTCTCTTTTTCTTTGTTGGGTTTACGATTCTGTCTATGTAACTACCCAGTTATGGCTGCTGGATGGGCTTGAGAGTGAGCACTAGGCACAACTGGTCTAGTGAGTCGTCGAGCACATCGAAATATGCCCAGCTTACATGGCTTATATAACCAATCAAAAAGGGAAAGTCACCTTGCACGTGTAGCATTATATAGAGCGCTGCGATTCGATCAAAACCTTTCGAGTTAGGGCCTCATGCAACACAACACTGTGGTGGGTTATGGCTGTCTTATTAGGGCAAATAAGCCAGATGTGCCCATTTTAGTCAACCCTTTGTTAGCAATAAAAAAACTGCCAATGTCACTAGCCAGTTTACGGCTGCTGGATGTTCTCTAGAGAGAGCCCAAAGGCACAACGAGACAAGTGAGTCGTCTAGCACATCGGAGAGCGCCCATCTCACATGGTTTATATACCCAATGGAAAAGGTAATATCATCATGTTAGTGTGACAGTTGGTGGATCTTTGCACTGCAATCAAAAATATTTCGATTTTGAGCCTTGTGAAGCGCAAACCTGTGGTTGTTTATAGCTGGATGACGATGGCTTATAAGCCAGAAGTGCCAATCCCAGTCTCTTTTCTTTATTATGAATACGATTCTATCTATGTCACTCTCAAGCTTACGACTGCCGGATGGGCTCAAGAGAGATCCCTAGGCACAACGGGACACGTGAGTCATCTAAAATATAGATGAGTGCCCAACTGACATGGCTTATACACCCAATGGAAGAGGTCAAGTCATCGTGCGCGTGGGTTTTAAGGTAGAGGGTTGCACTTCAAACAAAAATCGCTCGAGTTCGAGCCTCGTGCAATGCAAATCTGAGGTTGTTTATGGATGGATGATGATGGCTTATAAGCCAGAAGGGCCAATCCCAATCGCTTTTCTTTGTTCGCAATACAATTCTATGTCACTAGCTAGTTTATTAATGCTGGTTTGGCTCTAGAGATAGCTCCAAGGCACAACTGCACAAGTGAGTCGCCTAATACGTCGGAGAGCGCCCATCTGTCATGGTTGCTATACCCAGTTGTAAAGGGAAAGTCATCATGCTTGTGTAAAAGTTGGAAGATTATTCCGCATCGATTAAAAACATTGTGAAATCAAGCCTCGTGCAATGCAAACCTGGGATTGTTGATGGCTTGCTGATTATGCCTAATAAACCAGAAATTCCCATCACAGTCTCCCTTTTCTTTGTCGTCAATAGGATTCTTTCTAAGTCACTTCCCAGTTAACGGCTGTGGGTGAGCTCGAGTGAGTGCCCAAAGGCACATCAGGACAAGTGAGTCGTCTAACACATCGGAGGGTGCCCATTTTACATGGCTTTTATACCCAATCGAAAAAGTAGTGTATCCCTGCACGTGTGGCATAAGCTAGAGCGTTACGCTTCAATAAACAAAGTTTTAAGTTCGCGGCTCGTGCAACGCAACGCTGGGGTTGTTTATGGCTAGCTGATGATGGCTAATAAGCCAGAAATGCTCATTCCAGTTTCATTTTTCTTTGTTGGCAACATGATTATATTTATGTCACTAGCAAGGATAGAGCTGCTGGATGGGTTCGAGAGTGATCTCTAGGCATAACGAGACAAGAGAGTCGTCTAGCACATTGGAGTGCACCCATCTGTCATGGCTTTTTTACCCAATAAAAAGGTTATGCCATCGTGCTCGTGAGGCATAAGGTAGAGGGTTGATTTACAAAACAAAACGTTTGAGTTCAAGCCTAATGCAATGCAAACCTGGGGCTGTTTATGGCTGGCTGATGATGGCTTATAATCCAGAAGTGCCAATCCTAGTCTCTTTTCTTTGTTGGGTTTACGATTCTGTCTATGTAACTACCCAGTTATGGCTGCTGGATGGGCTTGAGAGTGAGCACTAGGCACAACTGGTCTAGTGAGTCGTCGAGCACATCGAAATATGCCCAGCTTACATGGCTTATATAACCAATCAAAAAGGGAAAGTCACCTTGCACGTGTAGCATTATATAGAGCGCTGCGATTCGATCAAAACCTTTCGAGTTAGGGCCTCATGCAACACAACACTGTGGTGGGTTATGGCTGTCTTATTAGGGCAAATAAGCCAGATGTGCCCATTTTAGTCAACCCTTTGTTAGCAATAAAAAAACTGCCAATGTCACTAGCCAGTTTACGGCTGCTGGATGTTCTCTAGAGAGCCCAAAGGCACAACGAGACAAGTGAGTCGTCTAG